>CADEHL010001005.1:4585641-4843141 GCA_902827135.1 Harpagifer antarcticus
ACACAATAGAACACACACATCAGAGCACACACATTAGAACACACACACATCAGAACACACACATCAGAGCACACACATTAGAACACACACATTAGAACACACACACATCAGAGCACACACATTAGAACACACACATCAGAACACACACATTAGAACACACACATCAAACACACACATCAGAGCACACACATTAGAACACACACATTAGAACACACACACATCAGAGCACACACATTAGAACACACACACATCAGAACACACACATCAGAGCACACACATTAGAACACACACACATTAGAACACACACACACATCAGAGCACACACATTAGAACACACACATCAGAGCACACACACATTAGAACACACACACATTAGAACACACACACATCAGAACACACACATCAGAGCACACACATTAGAACACACACATCACAACACACATTAGAACACACACATTAGAAACACACACACATCAGAGCACACACTAGAACACACACATCGGAGCACACACATTAGAACACACACATTAGAACACACACACATCAGAGCACCACATTAGAACACACACACATCAGAACACACACATCAGAGCACACACATTAGAACACACACATTAGAACACACACACATCAGAGCACACACATTAGAACACACACATTAGAACACACACACATCAGAGCACACACATTAGAACACACACATCAAAACACACACATTAGAACACACACATCACAACACACATTAGAACACACACATTAGAACACACACACATCAGAGCAACACACATTAGAAAACACACACCCATCAGAGCACACACATTAGAACACACACACATCAGAACACACACATCAGAGCACACACATTAGAACACACACATTAGAACAACACACACATCAGAGCACCACACATATTAGAACAACACACATCAGAACACACACATTAGAACACACACACATCAGAACACACACATCAGAGCACACACATTTAGAACCACACACATTAGAACACACACACATCAGAGCAGACACACATTAGAAACAACACACCATCAGAAACACACACATCAGGAGCACACACATCAGGAACACACACATTAGAACACACACACATCAGAGCACACACATTAGAACACACACATTAGAACACACACACATCAGAGCACACACATTAGAACACACACATCAGAACACACACACATCAGAGCACACACATTAGAACACACACATCACAACACACATTAGAACACACACATTAGAACACACACACATCAGAGCACACACATTAGAACACACACACATCAGAGCACACACATTAGAAAAAAAAAAAAAAAAACACCACACATCAGAGCACACAATCAGAGCACACACACTAGAACACACACATCAGAGTACACACATTAGAAAACACACACACATCAGAACACACACATCAGAGCACACACACTAGAACACACCATCAGAGCACACACATTAGAACACACACACATCAGAGCACACACATTAGAAACACACACACATCAGAGCACACACATTAGAACACACACATCAGAACACACACATCAGAGCACACACACTAGAACACACACACATCAGAACACACACACATCAGAGCACACACACTAGAACACACACATCAGAGCACACACATTAGAACACACACACATCAGAACACACACATCAGAGCACACACACTAGAACACACACATCAGAGCACACACATTAGAACACACACACATCAGAGCACACACATTAGAACACACACACATCAGAGCACACACACATTAGAACACACACACACATCAAACACACATCAGAGCACACACACTAGAAACACACACATCAGAGCACACACATTAGAACACACACACATCAGAGCACACACATTAGACACCACACACATCAGAGCACACACATTAGAACACACACACATCAGAACACACACATCAGAGCACACACATTAGAACACACACACATTAGAACACACACACATCAGAGCACACACATTAGAACACACACATCAGAACACACACATTAGAACACACACACATCAGAAACACACACATTAAAAGCGGAGAGCACGTGACATTGTTTTCTGGCCAACTATGACAGACAACATTTACACAGAAATACAGTGTGTAACAGCACAAAACCACACCAGCAGAAAGAACCACTCCATCTGCATCCAGTTCCAGACCTGCCGTGGTCAACTGTAGCAACTGACATCTTTGAGTAGCACAATCAGCAATACTTAGTGCTAGTGGACTCATATTCAGGCTGGTATGAGATAGACATGCTTCGTGATATCACTGCAGCAACAGTCATTACAAAGCTGAAAAGACATTTCTCAGTTCATGGAACACCTCACACCCTCATGTCAGACAATGGGAGGCAGTTTACTAGCCAGCGCTTTAAAGACTTTGCTTCACAGTGGGACTTCACTCATATTACCAGCAGCCCTGAGTATCCCCAGTCCAACGGGCTAGCTGAACGGGCTGTGCGCAGTGCTAAGCAGCTCATGGAGAAAATCTCATAGAGATGGAACTGATGTTTTTCTTAACCTATTAAACATCAGGAATGTACCACGTGACGCAAAATTAGGATCTCCTGCACAGAGACTGATGTCGAGATAAACACGTACAACACTCCCAGTCTCGGTGAAGCTGCTTGAGCCAGACATGTGTCATCCACAAGAGGTAAAAGCCCAGCTTCTAAACAAGAGGCTGTATCAAAAACAGTGCTATGATAAGTCAAGCCGACCACTACAACCTTTGATGGAAGGACAGGTTGTTAGGATGCAGACTCCACAAGGTTACAACAGGACTTGAATGATTCAACAGATGATTGGTCATGCTTTTTACAGTACTACGGCTACTACAGATCATTTTAATTAAAAAATTAAAAATGTTATAGATGCCATTGCTCCAACTAAGGTAAAGGAAGAAAATATCTCCATGGAGAAAGGCCATGACCGTGAGAGCAGAAAAAAGAGAGTGTCGAAAAGCTGAACGTAGGTGGCGAAAAACAAATCTCCAGGTTCACTTTGAAATCTATAAAGAGAGACTTGGCCTTTATAATTTGTAATTGAAAAACGCACGACAGTCTTTCTTCTCTGACATCATTACCAAAAACAACACACGTGCCTTGTTTGCTACCGTCGACAGAATAACTAACCCCCCAGTGTCAGTAGCCTCTGAATTTTTATCCACCAGGGCGTGCAATGATTTTGCCTCCTTCTTCACTGACAAAATTCAGAAAATCAGACAAGCAGTCAGTGCCTCTGCATCAGGTACAGCAAATGTGTTGTCCCTATGTCCACCTAATATCAATTCAAACACCATGACACAATTCCATCAGATTAATGATAAAAACCTAGAGGACATTATTCAACTTCTGAAATCCTCCTCCTGCTGCCTTGATATTATTCCAACCGGATTTTTCAAAGATGTTTTTCGTTGCATGGCCTCAGATCTACTTCATATAGTAAACAAATCTCTTCACTCAGGTATTTTTCCACAGGTCCTGAAAACTGCAGTCATTAAACCGCTCTTAAAAAAGAATAATCTAGATGCTTCAGTAATGAACAATTACAGGCCCATATCAAACCTCCCATTTCTAGGTAAAATCATTGAAAAGGTTGTTTTTCAACAGTTGAGTAATTTCTTGCATTTAAATAGTTGTTTGGATGTGTTCCAGTCAGGCTTTCGTCCAAACCCCACAGCACTGAGACTGCTCTGACCTGAGTTTCAACAGTCACATTAAAACAGTTACTAAATCAGCCTACTATCACCTAAAGAATATATCTAGGATTAAAAGACTAATGTCGCAGCAGGATTTGGAAAAACTTGTCCATGCTTTTATCTTCAGTAGACTGTACTACTGCAATGGTGTCTTCACAGGTCTCACTAAAAAATCTATTAGGAAGCTGCAGCTGATTCAGAACACCGCTGCTCGAGTCCTCACTAACACTAAGAAAGTGCATCACATCACTCCTGTTCTGAAGTCTTTACACTGGCTTCCTGTGTGTCAAAGAATAGATTTCAAAATACTGCTGCTGGTTTATAAAGCTTTGAATGGTTTTGGCCCAAAATACATTTCTGACCTACTGCTAAATTATGAACCATCCAGATCTCTCAGGTCTTCAGGGACTGGTCAGCTTTCTGTCCCCAGAGTCAGAACTAAACATGGAAAAGCAGCGTTTAGTTATTATGCTCCAAATATCTGGAACAAACTCCCAGAAAACTGCCGGTCCGCTGCAACTCTGACTACTTTTAAATCCAGACTAAAGACTTTTATTTTTGCCGCTGCTTTTAATTGAACTATTCCCATCTTAAACTGCACTGTAACTTTTATCCATGTATTTTTTCTTTTAATGTTTATTTTATTATCTTTTCTGTTTAATGACTGATTTTAAATGCCATTTTCTTAATGTCTTTCGTTTTTTGTAAAGCACTTTGAAATGCCTTGTGTTGAAAGGTGCTATATAAATAAACTTGCCTTGCCTTGCCTTACGGCTTCCACAGATTACCTTTTTTTATGGATTTTTTGTCAAAGCACTTAAGATATTCATTACTATTGGGATGTTAAGAGCATTCCATGGAATATAACAAAAAGTGTATCTCGAGCCGGTTTCTCAAACTTACCTACCCCACCTTTAAATGTAGTTAACAAGATAGAGTAGGAGAATATGCAGATTTAAAATGACAGTAAAGCTTAAGGTAAACTTTGAAATTAGAGTACAGTTGATTACAGGGAGGCTGTCTTTTCCAAATAAATGCTATTTGGGCTCTCCAGGTTAAATGACGCAGGAAGGACTTTTACACAGAACAATTTGAGAGGGATTTTAATTTCTACCTTGAAGGCCAAACTCAGGGCAAAACTACACGTATTACTCGTTCTTGATTTGTCACGTTGTATCACCCTTAAATCCATGGGACGATCCCGTGGGTGGTGGAGTTCTAGTTTTCACTCTCGAGCTTTATCATGGAAGACATTCTTCAATGGAGATACATCTGGTCTGTGGACAAAGTATGTTACTCAGACTAAAGTAAAGTGTTAAAAGCAAGCCAAACATACTTTTTCACTGGAGAAATCTAAATAAAGCAATAACATTTAGTGACAGCAGGTCACATTTAATTCTTTAAAACTGCTGTATTAGACATTTATGTTCAATTTAAATGATTTAAGATTTTAAATCAACTCCACAGTTTCAGCCTCTCATATGCTGCGTTCAAGTACTGTCGTAAATATCGTAAAACCGTGTCTATGGAATGTCATTTAAGCCAAAATTAAATAAATACATAAATAATTAAATAAATACATATATATAAACATGCCTATGAAATAAATTCTGAAATAAATAAATGAGGCAATAAATATGTATACATGTACATTTAAATACACATTTATTTATTTCATGGGACTTTTATTTTCTAATGACACGTTTATTTATTTCAAGAGACTTTTATTTCATAATGACACATTAATTTATTTATTTTAAGAGACTTGTATTTCATAATGACACGTTTATTTATTTCAGGGGACTTGTATTTCATAATGACAGATTTATTTATTTCAGGGGACTTGTATTTCATAATGACACATTTATTTATTTCAGGGGACTTGTATTTCATAATGACACGTTTATTTATTTCAGGGGACTTGTATTTCATAATGACACATTTATTTATTTCAGGGGACTTGTATTTCATAATGACACGTTTATTTATTTCAGGGGACTTGTATTTCATAATGACACATTTATTTATTTCAGGGGACTTGTATTTCATAATGACACATTTATTTATTTCAGGGGACTTGTATTTCATAATGACACGTTTATTTATTTCAGGGGACTTGTATTTCATAATGACACATTTATTTATTTCAAGAGACTTGTATTTCATAATGACACGTTTATTTATTTCAGGGGACTTGTATTTCATGATGAACGGGGAGTGGTTAGCTCACATATCCAGACCAAAGCAACAGCACCACAACACTGACTCAATAGCTCGTTTCACACTCCAGTACTCTTAAGTGGTTTGCAAACTGCCAATAAACCAAACCGGTTCCGGTTCAAGAACCGTTCTTGTGCTTTTCTGGTGCTTAACTGGTTCTTCTCTGGTTCTGAGTCCAGAGCCAGTTCCGGGCTACAGCCTGATTTAGCTCTTGTTCTTCCTGTTTCAGCCGCAGCGGAGCCACAGGTGTTATGCCGTAGGTTGAAGCCTTGCTGTAGATTGAAGACCTGTTCGCGGGGACGCACAAAGGTGACGTCAACCCGCTTATTGAGCGTTCGCCTAGTTTTCTAAGCGGAAAAATTAATGGTACTATTTACTCTCTCTCTTTTGAATTATATATTTATTTCCCTAAATAAAGTGTATTATTGATCTTATATCTGTTATATCTATTTTGTCCAGGATAGTCAAAAGAGGCATCTCAATACTCACATTTCCCCTCCTCGACTCCTCGGTCCTCCGGTAGTGACCCGGAAATGAATTTCAGCGCGCCATTTTGAAGGACATCTCATTTCTCTAAATACACACCGAGGACCGAGGATCGAGCGTCGAGGAGGCTCTCTGGAGGAGCTCTAACCGAGGATACACTGATGGTTCCTCCACCGCTCCTCCGCGGATGCATTTCCGGGAACGGTGGAGGCGTGACGCACGGCCGGACTTATCTCAGCCAATGACAGCTCTGCATGCATCCCCTGGATATTATTTTAGAAACTGCTTTCATTGTGTCACAATGTTTCCAGAGAGAACAGCTGTGAGGTAGAAAGCAGAGCAGTGTGTAAAATATATATCACTCAGTATAACAGGCCTACTCTCTTTATTTGCTTTAGTTTAGTAGATATCTACAAACAAAGAGTCGATATTTTTCTAAGACCATTTAGTGCTTCACATAGCCTAATAAAATACACAACGGCTGTAGCCTGATTATGCTTTAGGAGCTGTAGGTGTGTGTGTGTGTGTGTGTGTGTGTGTGTGTGTGTGTGTGGTACAGTGTGTAGGTGTGTGTTGTACAGTGCGTAGATGCGGCGGACAGACGGGTCTCAGTTGGTTTGGTGTCCTCTGCTTACTTTTAATACTTGTAAATTGGCCCGTAATTTCAATTCCCCATTTCAGCGACCAGAGAGAGGGGGGGATATATCCAGTCTCTGATTGTGTTACGTTATTATGAGAGTGCTCTCATACTTTAAATTGTATATATTTATATAAATATATTTGTGTGTGTGTGTCCGCATCTGTAGCCTGTTATTGTCTCAGTATACCGCACTCTCAATGAATTCAAAGTAAATATGTGGGGGAACAATGTTCAGCTGATCTAACAGAGATTATAAAATACAGCCTATGACAAAACACTCGACAGCTGATGCAGCTGTTGCCACGTAATAATGAATGGACGTCGCTTTAATATGACCGCTCAGAGGAGAGGAGTTCTCATTTCTTTAAACGTCTGCTGCTTCCCCTCCTCTCTCCTCGGTTCCCCTCCTCGGTCCTCCGCTCGCATCTCCTGTGGGCCGGACTAAGTCTCGAGGAGGGGAAATTTAAGAATTGAAAAGCCTCTATAGACTCACCAAAATCACACTGGTGTTGCCTGTTCCCCTTTAGTTAAATATTTATTTAAATGAATGAATCTTTCACTTGTTAGTCAAGGAATTCAATGATGGTTGGTCCTGCTTTTGCGTTCCGTTTTGGTGTAAAAATGTAGCCTACATTTAAATAAAAATATAATTATAGTAATGTGAAAGCCTTTTAGAAATGAATTGCCTTTTAGAAATGAATTGCACATAATAATTCCCACGGAGCTGTGTCCACTCATCTTCCAGTTGTCTGTTTCCCTACCAGCTGTGAATGTGGGGGCGGGGCTTTTATACGCGAGTAGTGAAAACACTTCCTCATAGTCTGCTCGCGTGTTTCGTCTCCTCCCGCACCCATCCTCCCTCACCCCTCCTCGACTCCGCCGTGTGCATTTCAGTTATTGGGACGTCCTTCAAAAAATGGCGTGTCTTGATCGATTTCCGGGTCAAGTCCCGGAGGAGGGGAAGAGAGGAGTCGAGGATGGGGTATTGGGATGAGGCTAGTGTTGTGGTGCTTTGGTCTGGATCTGTGAGCTAACCACGCCCCGTTCATTTGCATATAAGGAATGGAAATGTGTCATTATGAAATACAAGTCTCTTGAAATAAATAAATGTGTCATTATGAAATACAAGTCTCTTGAAATAAATAAATGTGTCATTATGAAATAAAAGTCCCATGAAATAAATAAATGTGTATTTATATGTACATGTATACATATGTATTGCCTCATTTATTTATTTCACAATTTATTTCATAGGCATATTTATATTTATGTATTTATTTAATTATTTATTTATTTAATTTTGGCTTAAATGGCATTCCATACATGCCATGCTTCATCCCTTTATGCTAAGCATTGGACAATATGTAACAGCAATTTGTAGTTTAAGTAAGATTGAATTGTATGTGTTATGATTATTTATAAACTTCAGGAAAAATTTTTATGTTTTAGTATGTGGTTTTAAAGGTGTTTTTTCTCAAATTGTTTCTTTTTGTTAAGTGCAACATTTAATAGCCACATTCCAAGCAAAGAAATACAGAGACAATTTTAATTGTTTATCTAAAAATATATAATAATATTATAAAACAAGCCAAATGTACAGGCCTGATATTGAAAAGATTCAACATAACACAACACAAAATAAATAAAGTGATAAAGCTTTTTTTTTTTTTTTAAATGTAGTTTGTATAATATCAATTATCAATTATCATCAATTCCCTCAAAGCTCCAACCAGCATCATATAGCGGCCATCAGAAGAAGTGCAGTTTTGGCTGAGCTGCTCAGCTGTGTGGGCTGCTGCTGACTGTTGACAGATTTCAGCCTATATCAATATAGGCTTGTCCGAGGCGTCTTTAAAGGCATCGTTTCCTCCTGTACTGCAGGACTGAGTGGAGCCTCATGATCAGAATACTTTGTGTAAAGCTGAAACGCAGCTCCAGTTTAGGTAAGAAGAACTGTTTACAACCAGGAGGTGAAGAATGACAACATGCCGCAAGAGGTTCAGATGCTCGCCTTTTGCTTTATCTCAGTTGCTCTGTCGCTTTTCGTCACATTGGTCTGTTTAAACGAGAAAGGTAAAGTGAATGAAAAGTGTGACAGTTTATCGCACCGCCCAGTTAGCTGTGATGCTAGTTTAGCTAGCAGCCTTTAATCTTAGTGGTGCCTTTCCTCCATGTTGGTAATGACAAGCTTTTGGTAGCTCTAGGACCCCGCAGACACCTTACAGAGGCAGAAAAAAGGGAAGTTATAACCAGACTGCTGATCACAGGTCAGTTTTTCTCCCGCTAATAAAAGGTGAGATTGTGAAAAGGGCTACGGACACCGATCCCCGGTCAGCTCCTCCCAAAGTACTGAGCTACGCATTTCCTAACGACGTAAAAGGATAAACATAGAAAGCTATGCCTTAGCTAGCAAACAAAGAGTTCATTTGACAATAGATTGTAATAGTTAGCAAGATTAAAACAATTATTAATATCCTTACAAGTCCTTCTAAGCTATTTGAATGGCCAGTTGTTGCTGTTTGGGATAGCGTCGCTCCTCGGCTTTGATGCCAAGATCCAGACGCCCATTACAATCCGCAGAGTCAACATCTCCATTCAACTCCTGGGGCTGCAGGTTGCTCTGTAAGCACGCCTGTCTGGATCCGCTATGCAAGTGAACACAACGCGGGGCTTCTTGTGGTCGGACGTAGAAACGAGGACCTTGTTGAACATCTGGGGGGAGCAGGACATCCAGGCGGCGCTAGATGGGAACTTCCGAAATAGCTTCGTGTACCGCGACGTCTCCCGGAGGCTGGGGGCCACGGGGTTTGAGAGGACACCGGAGCAATGCAGGGTGCGGATCAAAAGCCTCAAGAGACAGTACTTGTTGGCAAAGGAAGGCAATCTACGGAACAACGGGCAGTATCATAAGATCTGTAAGTTTTATGACACCATGGAGAGGATTTTGAGCAACCGGCCTGCTCTTGACCCTCAGGAGTTCATAGACAGTGTGGCGGGGGGAGAGGAGGCCGGGGAGGGCCTGGAGGAGGAGGATGCTCAGGATGCTCAAGATGCTTACTCAGAGAGCACAGGGGAGTGTCCTTACCCTGCAGAGACTGAAGTGAAGCTGGAATATCCTACTATTCCCATCCCAATTCCGGTTAAAGTGACAGTGGGCATAAACAGTAAGTCCTCCTTCCTATTCCACATTTATCTATTTCTAATACTTTGATGATTTGATTGTATGTGCTCAAAGATGCCTCAAACATTGTATTGCCCCTCTCTCCTTCAGGTACTTCAGTGAGACCACATAACAGCAGCCAGCTGGCCAGCAACTTGTCAGCCAGGATACCTAAACGGCCGAGGAAGCGGCGCACAAATTTCCCCATGGAAAAACTAATGGAGCAGTTCCTGGAGCAGAGCGTCCATGCTGAGGACAACTTCTACCGAATGGAGGAGCAGCGCTTGCAGGCAGAAGACACCCGAAGAGAAACGGAACACACCAGGGAGCTGCACATGCTTCAGATGCTCGGACAGATGTTCTCCAGCATCTCCTCCACCAGAGCTGGATCTGCAGCAGAACCCCCCAAAACAGCTCCTCCTGACCGTGCTCCAGTGTTCTCCAGTTCCTCTCCATCATGTAAACAAGGCCAGTCCGGTCACTTCAGACGCCCTTCAGCCCAGACAGACTGTTGCGCCCCAAAAAGTCAACTGTTGAACCCAGATCCACAGGCAATAGGTATTAGTTTAGCTGTCGTGTGCAGCCTCGAGGGGGAATTAAAAGGCAAATCAGCTTCAATGTGAAGGCTCCATGAAGGAGCTGTCACCACAGTACACGTTTTGTTTTTATGTTAGGTGGTTTGTTAATTGATATTGTTTTTCAGTATATTGCTATTTGTGTATTTTTGTCATCTTTAGTCTGTTATCCCACACTTTAAAACGATCACTTTGTTTATTCCCTCAGTGTTTGAACGCTACTACAGTTCGGGATCTACGTCACACAGAGGCATGGATGAGGACTTCCTCTCACTAGTAAAGAGCATCGTCCCTCCACTGACATCGAAAAAGCACAAGGGACAAGATGGACGTATTGGGATCATTGGAGGATGCCAAGAGTATGAAACACAACTCGTTCTCAACACAAACATCCTTCACCAAACACAGTTGAGCTTGTTTGTTCTTTAATACATTTGCTCTAATTATTTTCATCTCCACCCTCTAAAGCTACACCGGAGCACCATACTTTGCCGCCATTTCAGCATTGAAAGCGGTATGTAGTAATTACGAGACAATTATCATTAATATTACCCAGCATGACATATACAACATTTAAAGTGTAGTTCTGGTGCAGTGACAGTACCTTTGTTTTTCTCCAGGGGGCTGACTTGTCTCATGTGTTCTGCACCAAAGATGCTGCTACTGTCATCAAATCATTCAGCCCTGAACTTATAGTTCATCCTGTCCTGTAAGTACAGATCCACAGGGACCAATTATTCTCTGAATGTCCTCTAATAACCTGTTCACTAGAACACCACTCTGTATAATGTAATAGTCCTCAACACCAACACATTTTTACTGGTAACTTTATTATGCCTGTATACTTAATATAAACGTGCCAAAAGTAATATGTTGTAATAGAAGTGTAGTGCAAGTACCATATCCCAAACAGTAACCCAGAACAACTCTGAACATCCTGCATGCAATTTATTTGA
Organism: Harpagifer antarcticus; assembly: GCA_902827135.1. Taxonomy (NCBI): domain Eukaryota; kingdom Metazoa; phylum Chordata; class Actinopteri; order Perciformes; family Harpagiferidae; genus Harpagifer; species Harpagifer antarcticus. The sequence goes on from CADEHL010001005.1 coordinate 4,597,416, forward strand.
GAATCAGGCATGTACACATCTTTCTTTCCAACTACTGGCCATGACCTGTGTATGTCATAAAGTAGTAGTATCTCTAGTAGAAAAAGTTTGGATTATTTATGTGCAAGTTAAGGCATACAAGAATATGGCTTTTGGAAAAAAGAGCAATACCATGTTGGGTCAAAAGTAGTGTATTTAAACAAATCTAACGTGTCTGTGTGTGTCTGTGTGTGTATCAAGGGACAGTCCTAATGCAGTGGAAGAGATAGACAAATGGCTTCCAAGACTTCACGCCCTGGTGGTGGGACCAGGTCTAGGGAGAGAAGACGCATTACTGAAAACAGCCAAGGCACGTGGAATATATTCACTCCCTCCTGCACTTAAACAGTCTCTTGGAACAGATGCTTGTGCATAAACACTAAACTGTACTAACATTACATTTTTCACATTTGATATTTATAATACAGTGATGAACTTAGGCTGCACATGAAACAACTCCTCTCTGTGGACACATCTGCACTGATGCTAAGGAGACTCTTAAAAAGACAGTTAAATCCATCAGTCCCTTGTTGGCAAACGTGTATACAATTGAAACTACATATATTTGATATGAATTGGGTAATTCTACTGTCGAGTTGTAACCCAACTTTACCAAGAATGATCAATCAAGTTGATGTGTATATACAGATTTTCTTTGGTGCAGCCTGATAGAACTGTACAGTGTGTTTCTTTAACCTAAGTCTTGTTGTTCTTTGCATATTTGCTTCTACATTATCTCAAAAATAACTATCTTTCCCCTGTCTTTTAGGAGGTGATAGAGAAGTCTAAAACAAGAGATATCCCGATCATCATAGATGCAGTAAGTCTCAAAATCAAGCTGTTGAACAGATGGGATTTTATTCGCAGAGCTGTACAAAGAACAATGAGTCTGTTTTGTTATTATATTTGTTTATTTCCAACAGGATGGATTGTGGCTAGTTACACAGCAACCATCTGTTATTCACGGGTACCACAAAGGCATCCTCACACCTAACTTCATGGAGTTCACTCGACTGTATGAGGCGCTGGTGGGTCTTCTTCCGCAGAGCTGATTTAGACACCAAATAATGGCATATAACACATTATTCTGTGTTAATGTACGCATGTGTGTGTTTGCTGCCTCAGCACCACGAGCCCATGGACATCAGTGATCGTCAGCGCAGCATCACTCAGCTCAGTGTTGCCATGGGCAATATCACTATGGTGCTAAAAGGAGAACAGGATCTCATTACAGATGGCGGTAAAGGTAAGTGTCAAGATTTCTCACAGTATGAAAACAATATTTAGGAGACACACTTTCCAGCTGATCTATCACCCTTTGCAATGTTACTCTGGAGACATGTGATGACTTCCTGACTTTGTTTTCAGTGATCACGTGCAGTGTGGAGGGCAGTGGGAGAAGATGTGGTGGACAGGGGGACGTTCTCTCTGGATCTCTGGGAGTGTTTGCACACTGGGCCCACACTGCCTCTGCAGATGAAGTGGGCAGAAGGTGAGGGCATGATTGGCTGCTTGTACATCTTGTTTTAATTGTAGTATATAGCTCCTTTGTTAAGGACCATACCAAGTGTTCTTATTTTCAAACAATACTTACAAAAAGCATACCATTTTAAATATGTGAACTATTTTAAAAACATTATGTACGTTTCAGGATAAATGATATACCTTTACAGCCCCCATTGATTTGTTTGCATTGAAAACTCAAATTGCAGAGTTTAAACTTGTGTGAGTTATAATTCATCATACTTAATACAGGGTTATTTTTGGTTTATATAATGTAAAGTCAACTTTAATGTCAATTTTCTGTGTTTGTACAGACAGAGAGATCGAAATAACGTTTCCAACAATACAAAATACAACAATACAAATATGTATATCCTATATATATATATACAATCAACAGACACATTTACACATATGCACACATTAAGATAAAACACAACAATCAATATATACAAAATAACAGTCACTTCAATATGTTAGGGAATGTACATAGTGTAAGATTGTCCATAGCAGTGTAAAAAAAGTGTCTGGTGCTGGAATTGAGTGTCTGAGTGTGTGGGGAGTTATAGTCCAGTGGGGGAGAGGGGAAATAGGGGAGGGAGGGGAGAGAGTTCAGCCTCCTGACAGCCAGAGGCCTGTACTACGAAGCCAGATTTTGGCTTAGCGAGCTATCTTCAGGGAAAACTCTGTTTCCGGTCCTACGACGCTGGTTCACTTCTTAGCGGGCTAGATCTCCATGGTAACTTATGCTGAACGGCTAACCTGGGGGGTATACTACGAAGCAGGATTTTCGTTTAGCAAGATAACTTCTGGGATTTCCGGTACTACGAAGCTAGTTCACTTTTTAGCGGGCTAGATCTCCATGGTGACTTATCCTGGAACCTAGTCTGTGCTCCGAAGCAGGATAGGTTCCAGGATAAGAGATCAACTCAGCGAAAGCACCACGCCTGCTGACCAATCAGAGCTCAGTGTGCGGAGGAAATACAGTTTAAATTGCCGTTGCAGGAAAGACGGCCGGACAAAATATCACCGACTGTGTGAACGTGAAAATGAATAGAATATCACCTCCCATCTTCAGAGCAATCTGACTATTATAACATTAGCGTTAAGAAAGCTTACTTGAATATCTGCCACAACATAAGTAACCGGATCAAAGTAACGTTACGTACAGTCCGCGGCACTGTGAGTGCAGACGTCGATGTGTCCCATTATCATTCATATCACATCATAATGTATCATATATTTCCTTATCTGAGTCAGCTGAGCCGTATCTGGCCGTGCAACACTCAGTGTCACATACTGTATGCAGAAGTATTATTTTAAGCAACACATGAAGTTGACGAAACACTCGAGTCAAATGTAATGAAAGTCAGATCATGTCTTAGACGGGGCAGTGATATCATAAACCTGTTAATAATAATAATAATAATAATAATAATGCATTACATTTTTTATTAGAGCGCTTTTACAGGTGCTCAAAGCGCTATGTTTAAAGTTTAACTTCTTCATATTTGACTAATATTATAGTTGACTTTTCATTCAGGAAGTATGACGCACTGCGCTGTCAGTACGCTTCTCCATGTTTGTGATTGGTCGAATGCTCCAAATACCACCCTTTTCATGTGAACGCGCTCCTAACTAGATAGGGAAAAGCTGGCTTGAGTTAACGAGTTGATAACCAGCGTCGTAGGACAGTTTAGCGAGAGCGCGTTTGTTTTGGATTAGGTAAGCGGGTAACTCAAACATATCCAGGTTAGGTTGAACCAGGCCTCTGGTGTAAAAAAATAAACTTGTAAAGCTAATACAATTATGTATCTTAATATGATTAAAAACGATTGTAAATTATACACCATGGAAAATGGTAAATATACTCTAGTTTTTCGTAGATACATATGAAAGTAATCTCTTACTTGCAGCCCTCATGTATTCTTATTTTCACTTGATAGTGCATTTTGAAAGTTAAACCACCAGTATGCTATTTTGACTTGTAGTATTGTATGAACAAACACATGTTAAGTATATGTCTCCTTGTTTCCTAATCCATTATTTTTGTTATTATTTCTCCAGTGCGAATCCATCAATGGTTGCAGCATTCGGGGCCTGTTCTCTAACAAGACAGTGCAACAACCAAGCGTTCCAGCGACATGGCCGCTCCACCACCACAACGGACATGATCCAGGAGATTGGTTCAGCGTTCAAAAAGCTATTTGAAAGCTGAAAGAATCACATTTATATCAAAACTGTTGTTTTAAACACTATACATACATACTAAGTTTTGCATTCTTGAAGCCGTAATATAGCCTGTTGGTGGTTGGTGGGCCACTGAAAAATGTTTTAATGTTACATTTTGAATTATCACATTTGAAACGAATAAATACACACTGACTCGTTTTAAGTGTTTTTAAATGAAGCCTAACAAACACTCTTCCATTTGATCATTAATATATTCACCAAATATGAGGTAGATGCATTTTTCTCAACCCACCAAATACACTGAGATGGTAAGATAAATGGGGCCACTGTAAAAAAAACCTGTTTGAATTTTGAAATAAATTATAAATCAAATTTTGTTGGAGTTACTTTTAACCAAGTTCTTGAAAACCATTATGGTAACTTCCCTTTGTGGCCATAGAGGGCAATATTGACTTGGACCATGGTCTTGTGGTTTGTTGCTGCTTTATTAATGTGTTTAAAATGGGTCATTGCTAAATCATTGAAAGCAGAGAACGATACTTTATGTTCCGAAATAAGGGGACCTATGTGAAATGTATGGTAGAAGGGATTCAGAATACTTTATTGGCCATTACATTTACATAACATGGAAATGTGTCTTTGGCACTGGCAAGTAAGATAAAATAACACTCACAATACACAGTACAACATAACATTCGTACACACGAAAAGAGGGAATTTGCATCTAAGTAGCAGTCTTAATAAAAGTGCAGTGTGATTTGGGTCCATTCAAATAGCTGTTGTATTAAAACAAAACACAATTTACTATACATTTAAATGTTGTGATGGTGTTGGTGGCAAAATGTCCAATACATAAATACATTTGTTCAAAGATAACGCGCCAGGAAGTACATGAAATAGTTCACTTGTATCTTTGGTTGCCATAGCAGCTTTGTTGTGGCGCATATTTAAAAATATTTGTTCAGGCACTTTGGCTAGCAGCTAACATTAGCTTGCTGAAGGACCCACGGATCCGCCGTACACACACACGACCTAGCGATAGCATCAACAGCCGCTGCATCACGGAGGGTTAGACGTCAGACTTTTGCTACAGAAAAACGAATAATATCCACACAGGTAAGTTCCTCTGCACGCCACCTGGATACCAACTTACCTAGATACGTTTGGTTAAGTCCCATTAAAGTTGTTTCTGTTATTCTTATTAAAAGCTTCGTTTAGTAATACAAAGCGTTGAAAGCTAATCAAAGCTAATTTGGCTAGCAGTTAAATACAAGCAATCGTGATAGAAAATAGGCCACTAACAGTGTAAAAGTAATTGATAATAATGTGTGTTATGGTTTTTATTACAGTGATTTTGTCGGTGTAATGTTAGCATATGGATGTAAGTGTTATGTGATTGTTTACTTTGTGGTTGAATGAAGAGGCTAAGCGTTAATCTTTGTTTTTGACCACATTGGGTGTCGGTTTTGTCAGCGCTGCCCGCCAGCGATAAAGAACATTTTATTTCGTTGTATGCTTTTTAAGCCAATCTCAAAGTTGCAAGAAAGAAAGTGGTTAACACTGCTTGACGTAGCAGGATACGTGACGTTTATCATCTCGACTAAAATTAGACACGGAAACTCAGCTGGTAAATGATAGATTATTCATTTGATCAGTGAATGTTATGGGTTGATTTCACACTAAAACATCGGGTGTGTTTTTTTTTTAACTCGTTCACTATCTCTAGTCATACGCTAGTTCACCCCGCTAATGTTAAATCATGCTACTGTTTAGCTTGTTGTCTTCTTCGTTGGATTGGAGAAGGGCACCCTGAGGTCCACTCAGCAACAACTATATGTTACTATGTTATCTATCCATAGTTATCTGTTAACTATAGTTATTTATTATATCTAGAAATGAGTTATTTTTCTTTGGCCACGAACTAGTGAGCTCTCAGTTGGCAGATTCATAGCACACGTAGCAATTTTCAGGATGGCTGACTCCAGATCAGTGTCCCCTCCCCCTTTCATATCTTCACCATTATTGTCAATATTTCCGGACTGATTTCAGATAATCCATACTGATAAACGAGACAGAATGCACACATATTGTACACAATTTTATCAGAGAAATGTAGTGGTACTAAATGATGAACTACTTTCCCTAAAACCAGCATTTAAACATCGTTTCAGCAACAATACACATATTGATTTACTCTCAACAGGTGCAGGTGTCCTCCGGATAAGGAGGGATCTGCATGTTGAACCCGACAAATGGCGACCCAGCAACGTCGTTGTGAATTATGTGGAGGAGTATTTGGACCTGGTGGAGTCTCTGCCCTTTGATCTGCGAGGAGTGTTGTCCCTCATGAAGGAAATTGATGCCAGGTATCAAGGTAAAGAGGATAGACAGTGTGGACATTTTTCTTATAAATCAATCAAAAATAAAAGGTAACAATAATAATATTGTAAGATGCACAACATAGTTCCCTAATGATTTGTATACATAAATGTGTGTGTGGCTCTGATTTCTAAGGATGTGTCCTTGTTTATACATTAGTATTGCTAGTGTGTGAGCACCTATGGAGAGTGACTTACATTTATCACAAGGTTATTTCCTTACTTCACCCGCCAAAACAAAACTGACCAATTTGTCTCTTTCGTAAATGTAACAAAAACGAATGCAGTGATAATAGTTCAATGATTGAACTGACATATCTGAACCAAACATTAATTCTCAGTTGCTATTTTATCAAGGACACCTAGCTAAAACAATTGTCCTGCCTACCCCTTTCGTTATTTCACCTGTTATTCAATAAAGTCAAGGTATTTCATTATAAGCTGAAAGTTTATATTGACTTGGTGTGACAGTATTCTTATCCCACTTGATTTCTTGTTTGGCAGATGTTCTGAAGGAGCTCGATGATGCTTATGAGCGGTATCGCCGGGAGTCTGACTCCCTGCAGAGGCGGAAGCTTCAGTTATCCATTCAGAGGGCACTCATTCGCAGTCAGGAGCTCGGAGATGAGAAGATACAGATTGCCGGTCAAATGGTACGTTATGAACGCCCTGCGCTGCTTCAGGGGGCAAACTTCCAGGTCTTAAAGTTTGAAAGTGCTTTCCTGGAATGAATGGGCTCAGAAAGCATACCCTAAATAAAAACAGGTATTTTAGACCTTCTTAAAGGGCTTTTTTGTGTAAGACTCTCCAAATCTGACACCATGAAGAAAATCTGAAAACCGCAGAATCTTATTATTATAGTTTCACACTGGAGGGTCATCAGAACCATAGCAACAAATACAACTTACCCCTTTGACTTAGAATAGAATATAGACAAGAATATGTATCTCTTATAAAACATATGTACAAGGGATGTTGGAAACAGTTATATTATAAACATACAACTTCAGTTTTAGCTCTTAGAAAAGTGGTTAACCAATACTGTGGCTCTCCACCTCTGGTTATCAGCACAACGTAACATAATGTATTACTAGATAACAAGAAGTGGCTTCGATTTGTATTTAAGTCTGTCGAATTAGGCAGTAAACTTTTTCTTTTTTACAGACAAAATCATGAAAACGTATTATAAGAAGAACACCATTCTTCAACTTACTACTTTCTCTAAATTAATCAAGTTTAGTCTTATTTTCTAGTTCAATTTGCAAGCACATCGATAACTACATGTTGTTCAAACCGCAGGATGAGCTTTGCAGTAACATTTAAACATTCTTAATTTCAGGTGGAGCTGGTCGAGAACCGAACGCGACAAATAGACTGGCACTCTGAACTCCTCCTTTCCTCTCAAGAAGTCCCAGAAACTCCGGTCCCCGTACCGGCCTCCGTGACAACCACCCCAGCGTCCACGGTGTCGTCCTCGTCGTCATCCTCAGCCACCGTACCTCCAGGGAAAACTAGCCATCACGACAAGAAGCGTGAAGAGTTACTCCAAGCTCTGCAGGTGTAGACAAGGCTGGAGGGAAGCGCTCGCGGCGTCAGAAAAATGGAGACAATCGGGAAAGTTACGGGGCTCTGGATCAACCCGAGGATGTGGGAGTGGGTGCATCCCGGGAGAAGAGGGCCAAAACATCTTCAAAGAAGAAGAAGAGGTCCAAAGGAAAGTCTGAGAGAGAAGTGTCCCCCCCAGACCTGCCCATCGACCCAGATGAGCCCACGTACTGCCTCTGTGAGCAGGTGTCATACGGAGAGATGATTGGCTGTGATAACGATGAATGTCCCATCGAATGGTTCCATTTCTCCTGTGTAGGGCTCCATCACAAGCCAAAGGGCAAGTGGTACTGCCCCAAGTGTCGGGGGGAGAACGAGAAGACCATGGACAAGGCCTTAGAGAGGGCCAAGAAGGAGCGGGCCTACAACAGGTAGCTCGCTCCATCCTCCTCATGAACACTTTTGCATACAAATTACATTTTTATGTAGTGTCTTTGTTTTCCATATTGTCAACAGTGTTAAAAAAATAAGCAATGTAAAGAGGGATGCTGTAAATAGTTATTTTTGTAACTGCTGCATAGCTGTGAGAAATATTTTGTCCTTCCTGGTTGAAAAATATTTGTCCTTCCTGGTTGGGAAAGAATAGACACAGTACAACCTGGATTAACGTTACATCCCCTTTGTTTTCACCATGCATGCAACTTAACCCAGTCCGTTATATATGCTCAGTTAACAAATAAAACATTTCTTAATAAAGGAGAATTTCAGGATGTTGTAAAGACTTTTGTCAATGTTATTCATACATATTACCCCTGAGGACTTCGTAGAGACAACAAAGATAAGAGTGGTTATCTAAACACAACTGAGGAGATTTCAGATTTAAAAAAGCTAGTTTCACATTTAGTTTTTACAAAACTAGATTCAACTTTGTCATTGTGCAAAGTACAGATACGAGCCAATGAAATGCAGTTAGTATCCAACCAGAAATGCAAGAAAAAAACACTAATTGCCTTATGTACATTAAAAGGATCATATTCACTAGTATGTACCGTCTATGAAGAGATCTCCTAAATCCCTCTCTGTGGTTTGGGAACAACATAATGCAAAGTCCTCGTTCTGTGCTCTGCCTTCTAAAGTTCAGATAAAGCTAATATGAGGCTTCAGCAATCTAAAGGTCAGACCGTACAAATATTTTTCTTTTAAGCAGAAAAGTCTATTTTTCTGTGAGAAATGTTTGCGGAGCTAAAGCAATCACAAGGTCGTTTTTTTACTAAAAAGCATTTCTGGGCAATAGAGATCTATGGATATTGTCAGCCTTCAATTCACAATTTAATATTTAGTTCTACATCATACAATTCTAAATAAATATCCTTAGCATTGTTTGGCTTGTTTAATATTCTTTGGCAATACTCAGTGAAAATGTGAAACCCATGTTTTACAATTTGATTGATTTGTCTTCTTGATATCACTCGATGATGAACTAACTCATGTGACAAGCAAAGTATTATCGGTCAAATAGCGTCACAGTCACAATAAAGGCTCCTCACAAAGATGGATTATCCTTCTTTTATTTACAAGTGCTGAAAAAATGACATGGGAACAACCAGTGCAAAATCTGTACATAAATTCAGATGCAGACTTCGTATATACATGAGTACTGAACAGGAACGTGAATACACTCTTTTCTGTCATGCATGTAACAGAGTTCACAACACAGCAAAAGACACGGTGTAAATACGTCTGATTTAGTTTCAGTCCGTGATGCTCAGGCTGCTCATTCTCACGAGGAAGGGTACGATGATCACACTGGAGCCGATAAACTGCCCTGTGAAAACTAACTGGCAGAAAAGATGAGGAGCACAACAGAAGAGGACCCATGACTTAATTCACATCCTCCAAGACATTAAACATCATTTATCATTGGGAGTTATTACAGCAAGTAAGAACACACCAGAATGTGTGGGTAATGGCCCAGAAGTCCATACTGACGAAACATCAAGGCAAGATTCAGCACGTTTCCCCTGATGAAGAGGGGGATAGGACAAAACAAATCCCTCTTAGCGGGCAAAAAAACATTCTATGAAAGGAGTTTGAAGGTAAAGTGCATAAAAGCTTAAAATCAAAAAGGAGGGGGGGCCCAGAAATGAACAGGTACTCCACTAAAACTCGCAGCACACACAGCTTAACAATGGAGAGCAGCTAGCAGGACGATCAGGTCAACTGTCTCTCCAGCTTTGTTCTACGATGGCCGACACACGCTTCTCGTATTCCCGCTTGTTCTCCTGGTAGAGCTGAGCGGCCTGACTGTTAGCTGGACTGTTGGGGTTTGGTTCATCAAGCAGGGACTGGGGGGGGGGGGGGAAGAAAAGAAACACTGAAGGTGAGACCTTTTTAGTGGAATATAACCATCTTCCTGTAGCCATATTCATCCACTGACAGGCTGAACAGCTCGTGAGGAAGGTCTGTAGGTAGAGTAAAACTGGACTATCTGGAGGTGGCAGAGGAGAGGACGAGGAGGAAGCTTGACAGTATCCTTGAGAACACCCCTGTACTGTAAATACATAACATCTGCCCTGTTTGTACAAATGACCTGTACTTGCACACACACATGTAAATATATTTAATAACTCAAACTCAAATATGTATTAATGTTCCTTCAAATGATCAAAGTTTACCTTGTTGTGATATCTCCTTTTAACAGAACAGAACATTTGTTTTAAACGGGGCTTAAGACATGGGTAGAAAACGATTAATTGTTTAATGGGTCATTCAACTTTAGCAATCAGCAAAAGATTCTGAATATATTTCCAAGAATGATGCTGCTAATCACTTTTATTGTGTAAGGACATTTTAACTGGAATCTTTGACTGTTAATCGGAAAAATTTGCAAACACTTTTAATTTTGCAACAGGAACCTTTATTTAAATTCTGATATTAAAACAATTCAGTTTGCCTAGTTAAACCCCATACAATATGTGCATTTATAGCTTCTTAATCTTAAGTAATTTGCTCTGCTTTATATGTCTTAACCCTGAGTACCTCTTAGTTTTTCCTTTTTGGTTTTAACATTTATTAGGTCATTGTTTATTGACACTTCCTACCTGGATAGATGTAAGAATTGAGGACACATCATAAGTGGGACTCCAACGGTTCTGTAGGATGTCCAAGCATATACTGCCATCTGCATAGACTGTGGATGAAAACACAATTACACACTGCACATAAATATTAACACTTTAATGTGTGAAGAGATAAGAACATATTCCTACCATTTGGATGAAACATCTTTGACACAAATCGTACTGTGGGGGGTTTGTTGGGGTATTCTTCTGTGAACTCTACAATGAGTTTAAATGTGCCTGGGACAAAGAGAAGACACAAAAACTATTTGTTAGCCTTAAAACCGGACTGCGAGTCGGCTGTTTAACACAACAGAAGAAAAACACACATTTAAACACGACGCTGAAGTTGGCTTCCGATTCAGAGCATCCGATTCGGCAGTTAAGGGACATATAATTTACAGCGCTGAGCGAACAATCCTCCGTGTTTGAACCTCTTCAATCGCTGCATAGCCGATTTATTTGGACTGGATTATCCCAGAGAGTCTAAAGATTATTTATAACACAGTTTGAGATTTGTGAAACCTTTATTCTATTTGTGAAAATACAAAAAAGGGAGATTTCAGTGCTTTTTTTTTTTTTTTACATGTAGACCACATTAGACCAGGTCCTGATCTAAAACCACTAGACCAAGACTCATCAAATCTGGACTCGATTATCCCACGGAGGCTAAAGATTATTTATAAACACAGTTTGAGAATTGTGAAACCTTTATTCTATTTGTGAAAATTAGGGCTGTCAAGTTAACGCAAAAAAAAATTAACGCCACAAATTATTTTAACGCGATTAATGCATGTGCATTTTTTGTCCTCGGCCGCCCCGTAGTTTCAGAGCATCGAGTTTAAAATACCATCTACAAGCTGATGCTGACAGCCCCGCTCCTGCTGCCTGCTTGCGGCAGACCACACTTCCACGCTCACCGGCAGGCACCGACTGGCCATCGGGAGGATCGGGTGTGTGTGTGTGTGGCGCGAGCGACCTTACAGTACGTGTATTGTTGTTGTTAGCATCTGGTGCTAGCTAGCTGCGCTAACGGATATAAGGAGCTGTTTAAATGAAAACAGAGGAGCGACATTTCGCCACAACTGCATTTGCATAAAGCATATTTGTCCACTCACATGTTGATAAGAGTATTAAAAACTTGAAAAATATTCCTCTAAGGTACATTTAGAACCGATCAAAAATGTGCGATTAATCGCGATTAACTATTTCAATCTACTGACAGCCCTAGTGAAAATACAAGAAGGTTGGGAGGTTCACTCTCTGATTCTGATCCCGACCTGCTGCAGCAACCTCAGCCTTCCACCTGTGTTTGTATTTTCACAAATAGAATAAAGGTTTCACAAATCTCAAACTGTGTTATAAAGAATCTTTAGACTCTCTGGGATAATCCAGTCCAAATAAATCGGCTATGCAGCGATTTAAGAGGTTCAAACACGGAGGATTGTTCGCTCAGCGCTGTAAATTAAATGTCCCTTAACTGCCGAATCGGATGCTCTGAATCGGAAGCCAACTTCAGCGTCATTTAAACGATTGTTTGAAAATGAGCATCTATTTAAATATATTCTAAATTAAATAATGGGTTTGCATGCTGTAAAGTTTCTATGTTTGTGTTGTTTTATATTCAATACAGTGACAATATGCCTGACTACAAAAAACAACAAGTTATTAACGTACCATCCTCAAAGGGAGTTCCTTCAGGGCTGTGAGGTTAGAGAAAAAAGAAGATTGGTCATTGATTTTGAACGTCAAATACAAATTATTTCGATGTAAATGATGACTGTATCAATGTCTTACCCAAATATGACTGCATTCCACGCCATAATGTTGTTTTCAGATGGAGCACCACTGACACCCGCGGGAGGGTCCTCTTGTAGCCTTTATAAAAAAAGAAAACAAAGAAATAAACGTTATTTATTTAGCCAGAGTTTAGTGAATTCAGTAATCGAATGACATCCTACCTTTTAACACTAGGCCACAGACAAATATGATATTTTAAACAAACAAACGTGGAAGTAAAGGGGACTGAATTGCCACATTCAAAAGATTACAGATCGATTACTTGACTACCGTGGCTGTGCCATTAAAACATTAAACTGTGGTTTTAAAGTTTTGCAAAAAACAATTGAGCCTCCTAGAAAGAAATATATACATATCATGAAAAGAAACTAAGCAACAGTCTTTGTAAATCCCTGAAGTCAATGCCATCATTCTTAAATTGTGGATTGTTACCTCTTACCAAACACAACAGCTTCAAAGTTTTATCAGCTGAGAGAAACTGTGATGTCATCACCAGTTAGCAAACTAAGGATGGGACAGAGACCTTCATATTGTGGCAGCTCAAAGTCCAAGTTGAAAACATTGTGTAGGCATTGGTTCTATCTTTTTCTTTCTATTGACCCTAGAAAAATAATAACACAAGGACAAATCTAAAAAGCCTTCGACATAAACCTAAGGACCCATATCTGTGTTATTCTTATCAGTCAGAAAAACAACCACTACTTGTAAAAGTTTTCACTAGCTTATGTAGAAACACTTGTAATGACCACTGAGTAAAGACTTAGTTTGAAAAGGACTGTCTTAAAGAAGGGGTCCTGTATATCTGAACTCCACAACAATGCCCTGTCCAAATCCCTGCAGGTTACAACTTCCGGTCAGAATTGATAAAACAAGCTGACAATCAAAGGATCTGAGGCAAATTAAATGTACAGTGAGGTGTACACACGTTGGAAGAAAATTGATATATAGAGGGATTTCTCTATTTCGTTATATTGGCCTGAGTGAAAAAGGCAACGTGTTCTGTTACTGAATAACAAGACCGTTTCGTGGTGACTGCAGAAGATGAAGTATACTTTTTCTTTGGCTTTATGTTGTTCTTGCCTACAACACAATGTACTCGTCTGGGATTTCAGTATAATAATCCGTGTTGCTAGATCTTTAAAAACGGCTAATCGATCTATAATTACTAACACAAACGTTTTACTAACTATTTTAATGCTACAATTTAGGGACCCTATGATTCCAAAATAAGGTAAGCTATTGTTGGTTGGCATTGTAACTTACACCATCTTACCCCATATAATACAAAACAGCGACTGATTTAAATTCACGGAACACTAACGTTTGATACATGGCATTAAATTGATCTTGTCAATGGAAAAATAAATATATATTTAACTGCCAGTTAACAGCCATAAACTGGGACAGTAACTATATCGAATATTCTGCTAGCATTTATCGGTTAGCACTGTTAGCTTCTAGCTACGGGCGAAGCTCTTCTACAAAATCAGCTTTATTTCACTTCAATGTCCAAGGTTCATACAAACTCAAGATTAATTATACATTGTTTGCGTTACGTTAATGTGTTACTGTTTAGAATGTTTGAATCCAACTGTTAATATGAAAACAAATACAGGTGAGCTATTTCAAACTAACGCTAGGCTAATGTTAGCTGTTTTTGACAAATCATCGACTTACCTTTTAAAATCTCTCATAAGTCTCCTTCTAGCCGGGGTGGACATGGTTTAAATTGTGAAACACGTAATTGTAACACTGAACCGTGAACTGGTGCGTATTTATCAAAAGGTAATATTGTTTTCACTAGTTATTTGGCACCTTCACAGTGACCCTGTTAGCACTAGCAGCAGCCAGAGTCGTTCTGCCGATAATCCTGATTCACTGGTTAGGCCAGCTAGGTTTACTGGACGATACCAAATCAAGGAGAGAGGAGGAAACCATTTCAAATTATAAATTTCACAACACTTTCTGGCATTGGAATATCAGTACATACATCCGAAACGTTATACATACATGTGTGTTAATGCATTTCTCTACATACAGGGAAGATGCAGTTATGTATTACGTTATTGTATTAGAACAGCCTTTTCCTTCCCCCCATTCGCATTAGGGGCGTCCAGGGCTCTGGGGGCGTTTCTGCCGCGGGGCGTGGTCACAGTGACGCGTTGTTTGTGCAGCGCAGCTCTGACGACGGCCGCCCCTGGAGACAGGTGCTCGATGACCAGAAAGTACACAACTAAAGCTGTGCAGGCTGGAGCGAGTTTATATTTGTGTCTCTACAAGTAGCCTATAAAGGAAAAAGCATCCTCTTTTAAGTTGATATAAATTAGCTATAAATCTATACCCAATGGTGTATTACAATTAATGAATAGTTATAAATGCAACATTAACATGTTCTAGAGTTGACTGCACTCATACATCGTTTTGATATGAATAACAGATGCACCAGAAGACATATTGGAAGATAGTCCCATGTCCACATTTTTTGTATTCTCCTTTTACAGACACTTGCATAATGCTTCTAGAATTCTGCAAACAAAACGTGCACAATAGGTCTAAAAAAGTTACATAAAATAAGTTAAAGACCCATTTGTAACAATGTTTTCTCTTTCTTTGTGTAACAAAAAGTAAATTTCATCAAACTTTAACTTTTGCAAAAACATTTTTTTTTTATTCTTTAGAGTAACATGGGATGAACTCAATGTTTTTCTTAACATCACGAGGCAGGGACCCCCCACACTCCCACTTGACACAAACAAAATGTAAGTATTGTCACTGGTTAGTTAATGCTTAGTTTAGAGTATATTAGAACAAGGCTATTTACAGCTGGATCAAACGTTAATTATAAACAAAAAACACTTTCTCTTTAACAAAACAAACTAATCCACTTCTTAATCAACAATCAATCAGTAACATATATCAGTCCACAACAATGGGCCTGCCCTTTCCAAAACCAAAAACATTCAATGAATAACTGCACCACTCAATGGCTTTAAGGCAAATCAACACTTTTTTTAGGCTTATATGACATTCAGGCAAAAGCGGACAGCCTGTCAACATCTTTTGTACTTTAGGATCCATGGTAAAGGAGCATGGTGGTGAAGAAGGCATGGTCGTACAGCTGCTCTGCCTTCACAGACCTCTGGTGCTCCACCTGGCTACCTGCGCTGCCGCCGCTGTAGAGGAGCTGGCTCTGGAGGATCTCAGCTGCAGGATCACACCAAACTGAAGGCTGTGGTAGATTGTGACCATTTGAGGAAAAATCCCCACAGAGTCTCTCACCTGCCACTGAAAATGAGACAAATTGTCAAAGGGGATATATACTGGATATAATAAGTGTTACCATATTCCTGCTTCTTTAAATATAACGAGAGACAGGGAGGATTGATTTTGTTTTGCACAACTATTAGAAGGGCATTACAAGCAAATACTTTTACAAAAAACCCTTAGAAAAAGTGAATCAACAGTTTTCAAAGTAAATTCCAAAGCCTTACATTAAACCACATGTTTCGTGCTGTTTCAATCCTGATCTGAGGTTGCTTTGACCTAGTTACAGCTGTATGTCACGGACACGTTTCTGTCTCCACTTTGATATTAAAATACCCCTCAAGGAAACCTTAAATCTACAAGACATGTTGGCATAATCCCAACTCAAATTCGAGAAGTTTAGTCCTTGTTTTGCCCTCCAGAAACAGGACTTGACAGATGCATGACGATACAGTACATCAAGAAAACAAAGGTCCACCACAGTCACATTTATCAAATTAATCAACATTTAATGATTTCACACAATAAAGTACAAAGCTCAACCTTCTCAGTACTAAGCATCGGATGTTCCCAAGGTAAAGTCTATACACTCAAATGTTCAGCCATGTCGAATGAAATAAACAAAAAACTGTAACATGAAACACAAAATTCAGAAAGAAGAATGTCCCTTACCAAAAGTTATTGTTCCACTACTCAATACAGCTCAAGAAATAAGGCTTTTTGCAAATCCATGCAAACTTTCTTGAGCGGTATGGTTAACTCATAACTACTGATTGTAAAATGGCCAAGTACCAATTACAAAATCAGACTCGTTTTAGAATATAAGATGTGCAAGCTCTTCTATAGTTGCCTAATAAACATTCACCATATTTAACCATCAAATGAGCACAGCCCAAATAAACGAACATGAAAAACAGGAATAACCAAACTCCAAGTTAATGGAACACAATGTCTGAGTACATGACATCTACAAACTACAGGAAAGCTGCATCGTTTATACTTTGAGCTACATTCATTTGGGGATATGCTTTGGCATATACAAATTCTGGAATACAAAACAGCGTCAGCTAAAGTGTATATTAAAAGAGTGCTAAGGCCCTAATCATTTTTATATAAATGTCATAATAATCAATCAGCTTCAGTAAAGTCAACATATCACTAAAAGGTAATCACCATGTAGATATTACATATCATGTCTATATAGATTTCTCTTAATAGGATTGCAAAGAAACACTTTTTCTAAGCTATATGGGATGATCATACTTTAGCCATTCCATACGGAAAATCAGACGTTACCGTAGTAACATATTCAGGTGACCAATGAAGTTGACCTTTTTCCTATTATGCAACAGGTAGTCATGACTGATTTAGAACTCGACCAAGACTATTTTTATCCATTGAGCCAATATGACCTACATTCGGTTGCACTGCTGTTTGAAGGGAATGCCAATAAGTTTGCGTTATCTGGGATGCTGCCGTATAATTGTGCAAAACAAAACTCCTTTTATCTTGAACCTTAAAAATAAAAAAGGTATACACAACAACTATCTGTATAACTGGACGGATGCATTTAGTATAACAAAGAAGTCTCTTTTTTTTGTATCCGTCAGAGTATAGTTAGGTACATGGAAAAGTATAAAATACAACACACACTGATATACATTGTTCAAATGTAGCTTACCACCAAATCAAAAACAAATGTATCTTTTATGCATGCATTATGCAAAATTAAAATTAAAATGTGCCTGACGATACCAAAGAGATATACTGGACAATGTGAACATTAGCACAAGCCCTCTACAGGTAGGCATAAGAGTTGGTGCAGCGACAGGGGGTCTGCATCGATGCCACAGTGATGACCTCCAGCTCTTTAGTGGCAGGGCAGGAACTCTCCGGCCCCCCTCTGTCCGCACACTGATCCACGGCCCCCAGCACTTGTGGGGGTGCAACCCCATTTAGCCCAAAAGCAAAGGGTCCTGGCCCACCTGAGGTTACAGTCGACTCCATGTTCATGGTTTCCATCTGGGCTTCTCCAGCACCACCCAGTGGCCCGCTCCCATTGCGCAGCTCTGCTGGCATGCCCAGACCTGAGAGCAAGATGCAGACACAAACAATAGGAATGATATTCGAAAAAATTACTTTTTAACTTCAAACATGGCAGAAAGTCTGGGTTAAGATGTTAGTCCCTAGCAGCTGCATATCTTTATGCGCCTGCATCTACTTGAAGACTAGAGAGTACAAGCTTTATCCCACAGGCCATAAGACTGTTAAACACCTGAGTTCTGTTGAGTGCCTAGATAAACATTCATCTGATTGTCATCTTGCAATCTACTTATTTATCTAAATAGTTATCACCGCAATAAACCGTATTTAATTTCGTGTTAATGTACAATATTTAATTTCACATTCTGTTCTTGTACACATCATATTCTATTTACATGTATATAGAGTCTAGACTTCTTGCAATATTTTTTATTTGTATTTTATTATACATGTTGCATCGTTGGAGGAGCTCGGGTCATAAGATTTTCCTTGCCATTTCTACATTTTAGCTTATGTGAATATGACAATAAAACCTTTGAATCAATTAGGATAAAGAAGCTCTTTCTTTAACACATGGCATTCTAATTCTGCAAGATTACATCAAAAGTTGGTTTTATAATACAAAACCACTTGTGGATTGTACGATAAGTGAAGACTGCATTTCTGTCTACAGATAGGGTACATTTAATGACAGTTAACCTTTTTGATCATGTCATGCACACAGACAGATTCCACATGGGGCCGTATTGTCTGAGTAATTGTCTTGAGCAGCCGTGTCTGGTCATTCTGTCCAGCATGACTTAATGTGCAGCAGTCTAAACTAAAAATAGATGTTCCAGCTGGAGCAAAGGGAAGTTTACCTTTAATCCCAAAGTAACAATGGAATCTGATGAGCTGAGTGACCTACCATTAGGTCTAGCCTTCTTCCCTGGGTTTGCTTCCATGCCATCAAAAGACCTCTTTCTGTTGGGCACGCCATTCAAGAAGCTGCGTCCCTGGATCGTGGGGCGACCGTGGCCCCCATTCTGGGTCATGCCATTCAGAAAAGTCCCGTTGTGGGACTGAGCCATGTTTTGTTGGAAGTTCTGGGCATTGGAGAGAATCTCAGCGCACTCCTGGAATCCCTGGGCGTGGGCCAGGTTGGCAGCCGTCAGCCCACTGGCATTCCTCATACTGCACAACGAGAAGGAGGCGTGTTAGAGACACTCAGTGTACCTTTGATTGACACAAAAACAAACAAAATAAGACACGCCCAAACGCGCACACAGTCACACACACATACATACAGACTCTTCACACACAGACAGACATACAGATGTAAAGAAATATCCTGTGCTGCTCTACCCTCTCACATCTTCTTCGTTATCCTCATGAGATGACGACTGATCCTTTTGGATCATCTGCATCTTCTCTAAAACTTAAACCTTGACAGTTTCCAGAAAATAAGGGAAACATGTCTGCTGCAAGAAGACATGATTAAGACAAACGTAGGTGCATTTGTTTTGATGAGAATGTGAAATAATCTGACTAAGATATTGCTATAAAAAGATCCGTTGATTTCTGAGATGTAAACAGCTTGGTCTTGGAGAAATGCGTCATCAAGGGGGATTTTGCAAAGGGTGAAAGGCTGCCGTCATCTCACATTTCCACCAGGAATACTTCTCAAGGATTTCTGTAAAGCTGCATCCAAACTCCAGTCGATGATGTCGCCAAGTCTCAGATTAAAGTTGCAAATAAAACCCGGAGCGGCGCACAAGTCCCTGTATGCTGTGTATAATGAGTGTGTGTGCGTGTCGAGGGGAAAATAGCATGTACTCCATTAAAAGCAAGAGTGTAGAATTCTTCTGGTACAGGTCGATCATTCAGAAAGGAGGCCCTGATGCAAGTTGTATCTTCAGAGGAAACTCGAACCAAGGATTAGGAAGGAGAATGAAACCAAGACAAATCTTCAACCATTAGACATCCTCACGCCTTTTTGGTTAAGCTGTAAGGATCTCTTCTTGTTTCAAGAATGATGAGCATGAAAGAATAATAAAGAGAGATTGTACAACTATTTATAAGTCAAATTCAAGTTGTTGCAATGTGTACAGTTGTGTTAATCATATCCAGTTGCAGCAAAAAGGGAGTTTTTCTTTAGTTCAATAATGAATGAGCAAACAGTGCCGTGTCATAACCTTTACATTTTCTTACCAGAACATGGCACTTCAGCATGGAAGCAATTTCACTGCAAATGAAAACCATGACAGATAAACTTATTATTGCAAATGAGTAATACTAATTTAATAAGGAATACTCTATTTGTATATGTAATTAAGTAAAAAATGCTGTTGGTGCAGCGATTCCCAGATAAAATGTTCTCATGCTGATGTGAGATTATTGTGGTGGATAAATGTCTGCCAGTCTTCCTCTAACCAACACAGGCGGTTTATCCTAATGATGAGAATGCTCCCGTCTCCATTGGCCAATTACACAACAATACGGCACTTGTTCGGTCTAAATGTCTCTGCAAAATGAGTTCTCTACGCAAACAGTCAGGTCTTTGTCTGAGAAGCGGGACTCTGGCCCGCATCCAAGCAAAGGAGACACAGAAATCTAGATCATTCGCAGGTACATTTATATTTGTATATATGCACGAGACAGCAGGAATTGTATATTTAGCAGCATTCTTACTGAAACTTATTGAATTGTTTATATTAACATTATTTTGTATTTATTTAATTGTATTTAAATTTGGTGTGTTAAAACCAAGTGACATTGACTTCCATACAGCAATCGAATTAATTTAAAATACACTGTTACTGTTTGGTCATTCATTCTGTGTAACAATTGTTCTGAAACTTCTCTGCATTTTATCTAAACAAAAAAATAACAGTTCAACAGCTAATGCACATGGAAAACATTTCATAAAGAATATAAGACTGAAAAAAAAAAAAATAAAATCACACAATATTTTGCACATTACCCGTCCCCATCAAATTAACGCTTCCAAAGGATTAATCCAAAAGATTATTTTTACATTTAAACAATTGAATGGTAAGATAGATGGGTAGGTCTCACTCTCAGGAACATACATCTAGAAATCAAAACGGTTAAAACTTTTTTTTGAGTTTGAAAAAAGTTAAGTTACGACTCAACAATGCTGTACTTGTTGAGGCCCCAGTGAATAAAAACACTGCGGTTAGCAAATGTAATTTTAAGGAACTGATGCTAATGCTAACCTTTAACAAATATCAATAACTGTCAAATACATTTATTTCAATTTTTTCCATGTTTAAAATAACACAAAGTACTATTTTTAGAGCAGAGGAAGTGCAGTGATTAAGTCTGCAGCCTCTGGAGTCACTTAACCTTCCCATGTCACCAAATCTGGCTATCTCAGTTTCCTCAAGCTAAAAAACTGTTATACTGAGGGTGGCTGTTAAGTCATCCGCTCACTTCAGGGAATAAAACATCTAGTTTTTACTGGCAAAGATTTCCAGATGTTTGCTCATCCAACCCTTGTTTAATGATTGGACCAAAAATAAGCATTGCATATATGCGGTGCTGTAGCATTACAACAGCAGATGTTGAAAAATATGTTTTTGTCTTGGATCCACAGAAAGAAAAATTAGATATTTTAAATAATAGGTGATTGGAGCACACATATTTAGCTTAAATGAGATAAGAATGATTATAAAAACATATACATTTTTTCACTTGCTTCTATTCTGCATACTTAACTTAGTTCATGCAAAATCAATAGTACCTTCACAATGTCCTAAAAGAGTGTTCCTTAAGTGAGACCTGACATCTACAATAAGCGCTGATCCAAAAAAAGGATAACAGAGTATTTTATTTACCCAGGTTGTGTGGAAATTTGAAAAGGAAGCGTTAATTCTTTGTAATTGCCTGGTATGCTTTGCTTTTCCGTCCTAAGCACACAATATGCATCTTCTCTAACTATCCTCTAACCTTCCAGAGGCAGCCTAATATCATGCTACATGTTGACATGGGACTCACGTGATTAAACCTGTCCATATAAAGGGCTCCTATGGTTAGTTCACAAAATAAAATAAAAAATTATAAAATAAAAACAAAAAGACTAGATACAGGAACAATCATGGATAATAAGCAAAGCATGCAGGTCTAAAACTTTAGTTTTGATTCATAAAAACCTAGCATTAAAACCAATCACCGCAAGAAATACCTCAACAGTTTGCCAGTGTGTAGATAGGAAGCGATAGTGAGAACACTCAATGCCACAACAGTGCGGCTATCCCAGGGAACGGGGCAGACTCAGCAGTGTCTATTCTTCCCCTTTCTAGGATTACTTGAAAAAACCAAGTCATTTCCAATTCAATGGCTGCAAAACATTAAGACGTACGATTCTGTTTCAGTATAAAAAAACTTTTTTTTTTAAAACTTATTGTCACTTTCATAAAGGAAAAGGTGACAAAGATTAGATGTCAAAACAGACTATGATATTGTATAGGGTTAATACTGTGACATTCAAAATAAAACATTTCTGTGTATGAAGTAAAATATTTGGTACAGTGAAATGACAGTGAATAACCATTGCAACAGGATGATTGTTAGCATTACACAGTTCAGTACATGATGGTATGCAAATCTAACTCATCTCACTCCGCTAAGCCTCTGTCTCTGCTCTACTCTCGTCACCGGCAGCCCTAACTCACTCCTGCCTGCAGCTAGCTCACTAATAGAACACCTTAACATCTCGAGGCTCATGACAAATGATAAAAAAAATGCTTTGTTGACATTTTTTAAATTCGTTTTATTCCTAATTTTTGTTTTGTTTTGTATAATCCATTTAGACCATTTTTCTTACATTTATTTTAATATAAAAGGTTTTCATTTTCAACCACAGTAGATCAAGTAAGGCTATTTTATTCTTTGAGACTAATAGATTTGAATTATATTCTTTAAAGTTTCCTTTAAGAAAAAGTTTTTTATTTCTTCATTTTTGCAACTCGTAAGGACTGTGAACGAACAATTTGATGGGTTGAAGATAAGAGGAAGCGATCAAATAAGACCAGAGTTTTCATCAAGGATGGTAAGACAAAGAGAGTGTTCCAGTCTTGCAGAACTAAAATAATCCAGATGTAGTACTTTCTGACCCAATGGAAAGTTCTTCTCCTTTTTCTGATGGGACAATGATGAGCATCACTTGAGTATTTAGCGCAGTTTACTCTTCTGTCATTCAAATACTACATGTATTGTAGTCCCATCGGCAGGAATTGCGGCTATCCAGGCCAAGTGAAAATTCCTGCGCAAAATAGGGCCATCAGTGTGTAGGTTTTGACATGGAATCCTTAGTAGTAGTTGAAATATTTTCTGCTTGAAGTGCTCAGAGCAGCCGCACAAAAAAGGCGATGCACCGGGAAAAAAAGACCTTGGGCGTGACGCTCTCTAGGTGGCTGCACATGCACTCTGTTCGCATCAGAATCAACTGAAAAAAGCCGCTGGCGCTTTAAAAAGTTGTATGTGGACACGGCCCTATACTTTGATACCAGTGTCTCATAGAAGGTCTCAACAAGGTAAAAAAAAAAAAAAAAAATATATATATATATATCCATTTTACTCCAACGAATAAATCAAGACAAAATTCTTCACTTGAGCTCAGTGTTTCCGCCAGACCAGGGCTGAGAGGGCTTCCAAGTGACGTCACGTTGTGTCTCGTGACTTCAATTTTGAATTGAGCCGTCCCTTACGTTAGTGATGGGAATTATGGCTCTTTTTAGTGAGCCGGATCATTTGGCTCGGCTCACTAAGAAGAAGAGCCGGCTCTTTTTACCAGTTTACCACGGAGCCTCAGTTTTGCCGCTGCAAGACTCCGGCGCTCGCAGTTCACGCGCGTGCTCCACCGCTCATCAAGTCCAAATCGCGCACGTTCCGTGTTGTCCTGTGGCAGTCACCGTGGGTCCAAGATACGAAAAGCTGAAAAGAGGCCGATGTCGGGGAAAGGATCTTCAATACTCCGAAAAGAATCCCACCAGGCTCCTTTGCCCCTCCAACAGAGGGATGTCCTTGTCCTTTTCGTCATTTCAAGCGATAAAAACTCTCGCGGACGCCCTCGGCTCGAGTTCAGGGCGTTCCGAGCTGAATAAGGCCGTCAAATGACGGCAAGACGCCCCCCTGGCGGAAACACTGCTTGAGCTTATCTCCTGAAATACTGGACAAAGAGTGTATTCACTGTAGATTGTTCACTGGCGTCTCGATTTGGTGGCAGAAGCGCGGAGGAACTTCTTTTGATGCGACGTCTTCACAGATTAAAGAAACCAGTCCGCGTCAGACCAGCGAAATGACAAGAGATCTTAAGCGGGTAGACTGAAAGATTGCAGGTAACCAGTCAAATGTTTGTGTTAACTTTAAAAAGGCCATTCATAAGATCTGACCCAGGTTTTAGCCTAGAATAAAAGTTAATTGAGCTTAAATTAAATTGACGTTCATTGTCAATTGCTATCGGTTATTTACAAGGAGAATACTTAGACAGATGTAATGTATTATGTATATTGTTGATTTGTTTAAATATTACTATATTAATATTACAATAAAGAAATGTGTTATAACTTAATTTCACAGCCTATTGAACTCAATTACCCGCTGTTTTTAATGCATTTGTTTTGCACCTACTAAAGAAAAGAAAACGGGATAGTAATCAAACCTGGATTAGAGATTGCATGCCAAGCTATTTTAATATTTCAAATATTTGTATTTATTAACTTATTGAATATTTTCTTCAGCATATCAATACAATATATATTTGCTTCTCCATCAAAGTGCCAAAGGATTATTTGCCTTTCAATTTTGTTTAACTTTGGGTAATCTTTATTTTTTACGTTAGACCCCGCTATTCGTGTGATGCGTTGTTTTCTTATGCTTTTCAGGACACTGCGTGGTCTTTGTTTGGTTTTATGTTAACCTTAATTTCTGCCTCATGTTGTTATTGTAATTATGTTATATCTATAGTCTTAATTTGTCTTAATTTAACATTTTGTACTTCTGTGAAAGGGGCTATACAAAATAAACGTATTATTATTATTCATATTTTTAATAAGAAGGATCAGTGATACATTTTAACATAAGTTTTTTTTATATACGTATACTCATTTTGAAGTTAGTTATTTTGTCATGAGCCTCATTCCCGCCTAGTGTGCCTCTCATAGCTTCCCTCCCAGTTGTACCTCTATTCATTTCTGGGTCATACATTGAAAAGATAACCTGATAATAAACTGAACTAAATGCACTACCTATAATCTGCAGGAGGGAAAAAATAAATCACACATCATTTTCATCATATATATTACTCATCAGCTGATAACCAAATGCACATTACAAGACCCCGATAAGAAATCAAGCATGTTATAAACATGTATACATGAACAAATTCACTTTAATTTCGCTAGTTAAAACAGCCAAATAAACCAGGGGTTTCATAGAAAAAGAAGGTTTAAATAAGAGTATAAATCTAATCACCTCGTAGTTTACAGTCTGATTTATAATTCAAAAACAAAAAATCGATGCGTCTCAACAATTAGGAATAACACATGTATAAAAATGTGTTTAGGCCTTTTATATCTAGTATGTGTTATGTGGCTAAGGCCAATAACAAACTACAAGGTGAATACATAAACATACGTGAAAGTTTCAATAACCCTGAAAAAAATGTGTGTTAGCATTGTTTGCATTCCTCTTTGGAACCAGAATTAACTGGAGGCCCAAACGTCAGCATAACTGGTATCAAACTGAATTAAATATATATTAAATGTTAAATACTAATGTGATCTATCCTCATGTGCACCAGTGCTAATAAGTAGAGTCTACATTCACCATGGTGAATCTAATATTACTTTTTCTCTTGCCGTAATTTGCTGAGCTCAGATTTATAAAGACCACCATATTCTCTCTGGATAAAAACATTAAAAAAGCTACACAGATCATTTGCACTTCTGAAACCCCTGGTTTGTTTTGGATCTCTGGACGTCAAAAGGCATAAAAGGAAAAGGCATATGGCTCGTTGCAAAAAATGAAACTGCAAGTAAAAGATTAGCCAAGAAAGAAAAGGTTTAAGATTTAAATATGAATCTTTGTTTAAAATATGCTGCTGTGTTAAATGTCAGCGTCATGTAATTTTATATTGTTACTCTAGTTTTAAAAATATAGATAAATTAAAGAAACTATGAAAAAGTATTAATTACAAGCAGCTCAAATAGTAACATTTACATGCTTGAATAAGATATGCTAGAAGTTAGGTTAGGCGCTTCGTCCTTTGTGTTGACGGCTGAACATGGTCTTTGGGAAATACCAACTATGATTGGTTAAGACGTGAAAGGCAACACAAACGTAATCCATTGTAATGGTTGTGTGTCTCTTCGGGTCATACAAGATCTAATTTTAAGAAACAAGAAATATGGGTTGTGTCTCTTCTGCCTTTCTTCACGCTTCAGGTGCACCAACAATAACAGAATGTATTCTTTTAAATGGTAACACACAAAAAGAGCTGCCAACTAAAAAGGTGTGACTAAGCACTAGGCTTTAGGAAGATTATGTATACACTATCTGAATACCACTGAGACACAGGGTAGCATTCATTACAGAAAATTCATTATCTGATCATCCGTTTTCTTTTGATTTTATTTATCTTCGTAGTGCCAAGAGCTTTTTTTGTATGCTTTAGCTCAATTGAGATATGCTTTTGCACATGTACGAAGGCAGGATCCAAAACGGATTCTTTAAACTAGGAGATATGGTATTCCAGTTATTGTGCAGGTTCATAATCATTTAAATATGCAAACAATCATGGATGATCGATGCATTTTCATTTTTTGCAACATAATTATAGCCTTTTCTAACTAAATGTGAAAGGGCCTCAGAAAAAAAGAGGGAATGTGCATTTGGTCATCTAGCCAAGCTGTATATGTAAGACACTTACCAAAACAAATATTAATAACAAAGAAAACCACAAATCTAGATTGAACAAAGATCATGCAATATGGCCTACTAGACTAAGAACAGTTTATCAACCTTTACATCACGTTGTCCTCTGGTATGTGTAACTATTGTTCTAGATTTACAAAGCCGTCAGTTGAAAGGCGCGACGAGTTAATTATCTACTTGTATTCAAAGGGCAGTGCAGCTCTTCCTTAAATCACAAAGGCAGTATGAAAGTTTCTGTTGAATGTGAAGGAAAGTTACTTAAAACAATTTCTGATAAAAACTAATATTCCTCGCCAATGTTTTTACACAAAGAGGACAACTTAATGTGAATTGTTGCAACGATAAACAACAATTTCAAGGATTAACAAAATGTGTCACGTTTTCAAGAGACCACCACCAATTCTGTTATTTTTCTATTTTAAAACTCATCTGATCCTCAAACCATTTAAGCTGGATGGTTAAAGAATGATTTTGTCTTGTAAACTTAAGCATTATGCAACCGAAAAAGGGTTCAAGCTATATAAAAGGAGTTAAAATGTCCTGTTGTTTAATAAACTGCACACAGCTTATTTTAAAGCCACTGGCAAAATATATAAATGTTTCACACAATTCCTTTGACTTTATTTGAACACCAGCATTAAACTCACAGTAGCAGGACAAGGTGGTGTTTTATTTGCAGGATATTTAAAAGACGAGGTCTTCACTTCCCTTAAAAGTTGTGCTTATTTTAAACTTATGTCCAGCAGTGTTTATTTACGATAGAGCCTAAAGTAAATTATTGTAAAGTTAGCATTTAATTGAGCAGCTTCCATCCAGCTGCATTTGTGAAGAACAGCCATAGTATACAATTGTTAAGCTCTAAATGACATTTAAGTATTTGCATGTTTTACAAATTCATAATTTCTTGAATCTAACATTCAGACCTGTAAACTGTATTTGCCGAGCCTTTGACTCTTGAATATGAATTACTGTGGAAGGGTAATTTAAATGTAATCACTGCTCTGATTTGAGTTTGGTGGTGATCCCTTGCAAAGGTGTAACTGATGTTGGATAGTACAGAGGGAAAGAAATGAAGTCACAGATCTGATCACAGGACTTACTCAGCTTTCGCTCCCTGAATCAAGAGAGTGTTGATACACTCCAGACTGCCTGCACGAGCAGCCTTGTGGATGGGCGACTCGCCCACATAATCCTGATAGATGACAGAAGACTGTAGTTACACAAAAAAACATGCCTGTGTTGTGCACAATTACAGTAGTAGTAGCCAAAACCCTGCATAAGATACTTAACATGAAGGAGTATGTTTTAAATCAAGTAATCCCTCCCTAACTGCCTCCCTCCCTTCTCTTTTTCCACAGTTTGAAAAAACATACGACAAGGCGTAACTCTGCAGGGCAGAGCCTGAACTTTTCAACCAGACTTCTCTAACGCCCACGCACATTTACAGTTACACAGTTAGTAGGAAGGCAGATCAAAGAGAGAGAGGGGAAAAAACTACACCAGAAGGCTGTCAGCGGGCGGAGCTTAAATACTGAGTTATTCTGCTCTCCAAAAGCAGCCATGTCCAAATGTTCCCTCCAAAAGAGGGGAAGTCACAAATTGTTTCCTAAAGTGTTTATTCCAACATGTGCAGAGCAAAATTAAAAGGCAATTGATAGAAACTAGTTTCATGATGGCGACAGTTGTTAGGTAATCCTGACCTACTAATCTGATTTCTCTCAGCAGTGCAGCCGAGCAGAAAATATAGCCCCAGTGCATGAGTCTGCATGAATATACAGAGAGGAAAATAAGTGACAGGCAATACTCGTAACACTCTGAGAGCATGCATTACCAGAAAATAAGATAAACATATTATGAATAAACATTAAAAAGTAACAGCTTGGGCCTGTGACCCCACTTAGAGTCATCCTCCTTGATGGGATCAGTCTAAGATTAACCTCGTATTGCTCAACCTTTGTCTCTCAATGCTTGTATTGCTCAACCTTTGTCTCTCAATGCATATGTACATCTGCCTGAACACATTTGCGTTTTTGTTGCAATTTGCTGTTAAATTGAGTGACAGTGTACAGCCCATTTGTAAAGTGTTGCTTTCCTGGTAGGATTGTCAGTATGCTTGGTGAAAGATCATGTTTCCATGCATCTCTCCAGGGAATCTTACTTGAACAGTTTGGTCAAAGTCCTAAAATGAACTTTTATGCAGATGTGTCGAGTGTGCTTCTTGATGTCATACCTGTCTGTTAATATCTGCACCAGCTTGAAGTAGCCATAACAAGCACTGAGGGTGGCCCCCAAACGCAGCAATGTGAGTAGGCGTCTGTGCAAACCTGGAGGTCACAGCATTCACTCCACAGCCCACCTGAACCAGACGCATGACACACTCCAGCTGGAAAGACACAAAGCCCATGCATTAGGAGTCAGAAGTACAATGTGCTTCCCACAGAGACATTGGGCACGTTTGGACAAGCGT
This sequence comes from Harpagifer antarcticus, assembly GCA_902827135.1. Lineage (NCBI taxonomy): Eukaryota > Metazoa > Chordata > Actinopteri > Perciformes > Harpagiferidae > Harpagifer > Harpagifer antarcticus. Next base: position 4,626,683 of record CADEHL010001005.1, read on the forward strand.
GTTAGAGTAGAGACAAAAATGCAACACTATTGTGTGGCCTGGAGTCTTCATATATATTAATGGTTGGCTTGCATCCAATTGATTTGACTTCAGGCCTGCCCTTCCTAGCGTGTCGTTAGCAAAACAGATATTGGCACATGTAATTGTGTGGCTTAGGTCAGTTCGTTGGAAAGGTGTCGTTTAAAGTTGACTTGCAAGTCGCCACTCGTTTTCATTGAGAGGCTTTTGAAAAGAAAGAAGCAACACAAAAACATATATACAAATACATATATATAATAACTGTTGCTAAGATACCACTTTTTATTATAATAGTAACAGTTAGCAGGTGTCAGTTGAGTGAACGTTAGCTTTCTTGTAACGTTCCAGTTTCTTGTCAACGTCTCATGTAACAGCCATTAGGTTCAAATAAAATTGTTCCGTATCAACGTAAGTTTTTTTTTTTAAGCCAACGCTTTCACGTAACTTCACATAAAATGAAGAATTGGTAGTTTCTTAAAAACCAGTAAGGTGGTGAACAGCGTTAATTTGACGTGGATGGTACATTGTCTGCATCCAGTAAACGATGGCTGCGTTTTAAATCTCATCCGCTTACAGTGAGGCTAAACATCAGGAAATGGCCGAGACGAGGCTTGTGCGTTGGCGCTCATTTTGGAAAACCATTTAGAAAAAACTGGACCGCCAAACACGCAGTTGCAAGTTACCTTTCCGAAATGAGCGGCCCAATGTATGGGCGTCCAGCCGTAGAAGGTGTCCTCCACCGAGAGGTCAGTCGGGTTTGAGGTTCGCTGAAGGAGGGAGCACAGAGCTCCGACATCTCCATCCCTGCACGCCCGGTGGAGAGGGAAGCGGCTGTTTAAGACCTCCTCACTCGAGAATCCAGACTCCAGACCCACCGACATTGTAGCAAAAACTATAAATAATTGCTAACTACTCCAAAACAGACAACAAAAAGGACTATCTATTGTTTTATTCTGGTCGTTGTTGGGGTGCCTGTGTATCAGGACACGCGCCACCCTGCCTGTTACGTCTTTCTGCCTGACAACACAAAGCAGACAGCACGCGCCGGGGGGAAACTTGAGAAACGCGAGTGAGCTACAAACTGCGGACTGGATTTGCATCATTCTGGACTAGATTTACCATTACATGCTTTGTTCTTGTCCTGGAGCATTGTCGCCCCCTTCTGGAGAGTAGGGTGGGGTGGGTCTGAATCATTGTTGGAAATAATGCCTTTTTATTTTCTTCAATGGCCACCAGGGGGCAGAAGAACTTCAAAAACGTGTTTCCAATGCAATTGCTTATGTGCAATAGTCACTTCATTTTTACAATTTAATAAAGTTATTACTGGCTCTTTTAATACTTGAATATGTCCACGTCCTTTAACTGCTGCTACATATTACCATGGATGTGTACTTATTTGATTTGATTAGCGTTTGCTTGCCTCCTTATTTAACATGTCAATTTGTATTTTAAATAATAATTTTTTTATGAAATGCACTTGAAAAAGTATCCCCTTTTCATTTGGCCTTGATATATGGGTGAGGTATGGTGATACTTGCAGCTACTTCAATCAATCAATCAATGTTTATTCATATAGCCCAATATTACAAATGTTACATTTGTCTCAGTGGACTTCACAGTGTGTACAGAATATCAGTATGATAATATGACACCCTCTGTCCTTAGACCCTCACATCGTACAAGGAAAAACTTCCAGTTTAAAGGGGAAAATGGGAGAAACCTCAGGGAGAGCAACAAAGGAGGGATCCCTCTCCCAGGACGGACCAACCCAGTCTCACAAAAAATGTGTAATAACTACGTTGGTCACAACGTAGGACGTAGTATTTCTACAACAACGCCTCTGAAATTGTAAGATCCCTACAGTTTTGTTTCACCATTCATTCCAATGGTAGGCGTCTATGTCACGTGATCTTCAAATTTCTCCCTGCAGAAAAAAAAACATGGCCGAACTTTGTTTTATTCTCGGTGTAAAATGCCTATTTTAAAGTTAGTTTGGCCATTAAAATGCGTTTTGATGTCATTTGATGCGAGAAATATGAGTTGTTATTTCAGATTATGTGTGCAATGGATGCACATGATCTTTAGTTTGCTAGTTATTACGAAGATCACTTCAGGAAATTCTGTCTATACAACGTTTTCATTGTCACCAAGGTGGTTGCGAGGGATGCTGCTATCGATATTATTTCTGTTATGTTGTGTAACTGTTTAATGGTGTTATCTTTATTGCTACCCCCTTCCGTCAATGTATAGTGTTGGTCCACAGCGCAAACGTATTAGTTTAACAAAATCCGCATCTAAAATTGTGGCATAGATCGTTATTTTCCCCTGTGCAATTCTCCATTTACTCAACAATAACACATAATTATCCTTGTGTTTATTTATTTGTTTTTTGATTAATAAACACAAGTTGGAGTCCGTCAGGACCGAGGGTCGGAGCAGCTCATTTGCTTTACAGAATATTACACCTCGCTTGAAAGGGATGTGCAAAATAGTCATTATATACAGTCTTTAATTAACTATTAGTAGAGAATAACGAGTAATGAATATACTTTATAGGGATCCTATTAATATCTAATAATAAAAATAAGGAAATTCAATAACATGCTTTAACCACTAGGTGTCCCTTTATATCAGCTCTGCACCGTTATGGTGTAAATACAGCCTATCTACCAATTGGATCAAATATAAAAGTCAGCCGAATTAGTGTTGATACTGCAAGGAGACGTATTGTGTGAAAAGAAATGTAAGATGTTGTTTAATGGCTGATATATTTATGATCCATGTCACGTTTTCAGTTCCTCATGTTTGTCTAGAAGTCTTCTCATCAGGGCTCTATAAATACAGAACTACGGCAGATATGTAATATTTAATGCAGCCGAACCGTTATGTGATGACTTTCAACGAGAAAAGCAAGCACACTGAATAAAGTGTTTTCGGTCTATTTCCGGTATTTGTTTATGATGATGTGAGACTGGAATTGCACAGGGGAAAATAACGTATCTATGCCACAATTTTAGATGCGGATTTTGTTAAACTAATACGTTTGCGCTGTGGACCAACACTATACATTGACGGGGAAGGGGGGTAGCAATAAAGATTACACACCGTTAAACTGTTACACAACATAACAGAAATAATATCGATAGCAGCGTCCCTAGCAACCACCTTGGTAACAATGAAAACGTTGTATCGACACAATTTCCTGAAGTAATCTTCGTAATAACTAGCAAACTAAAGATCATGTGCATCAACTGCACACAACAATAACAACTCATATTTCTCGCATCAAATTACATCAAAACGCATTTTAATGGCCAAACTTTAAAATAGGCATTTTACACCGAGAATAAAACGAAGTTCGACCATGTTTTTTTTTTCTGCAGGGAGAAATGTGAAGATCACGTGACATAGACGCCAGCCATTGGAATGAATGGTGAAAAAAAAACGTAGACAATTGTCACTACCCCGATCCGTCCCCCTGCCCGATCGGTACTGCGCATGTGCGAGATGGTCCGCCATATTGGACAACTCCGGACGGCAAGATGGACACTTGACACAGTGGCTTTTAGCAAAGCTCAAAAATAAAACGAGAGAGATGAGTTATTGTTATTACAACGTGACTTCACTATTATTTAACAACTCTTTTTATTGGGTTCTTTTATTTGGGGTTAAGTACATTGTCAGAATAAGTGAGGAATGAATTCTGTTAGACAGCCATATGCCATACATTTTTGCATACATTCACAGTAAATATGTATTCAGTATGATAGCTGTCTAACAGAAGTTATATCCATTTCTCACTTATTCTGACAATGTACTTAACCCCAAATAAAAGAACCCAATGAAAAGAGTTGTTAAATAATAGTGAAGTCACGTTGTAATAACAATAACTCATCTCTCTCGTTTTATTTTTGAGCTTTGCTAAAAGCCACTGTGTCAAGTGTCCATCTTGGTTTGCCGTCCGGAGTTGTCCAATATGGCGGACCATCTCGCACATGCGCAGTACCGATCGGGCAGGGGGACGGATCGGGTAGTGACAGGCATCTTACAATTTCAGAGGCGTTTTTGTAGAAATACTACGTCCTACGACGTTGTAGACCAACGTAGTTATTACACGTTTTTTTATGAGACTGGGTTGGACGGACAGACGTGCAATAGATGCCGTGTGTAAATCGAAGAGATAATACATTTTACAGCATACGTAGACCAAATGTTTGGAAATGCATGTGTCTATAATAAGAAGATTATTATTATATTAAGATCTTTAGTCTTGTTTATCTGTATTTAGTGCTTAATGTGACAACGTCTCGTGACTGTGTATTTTGTTTGTATTTCAGTTTTACTAAAATGGAAATGGGAATTAATCAGTAAACATCCTAAACTGACCTGCTGTCTCCTGGATGTTTATTCCTGATCGTGTTAAGCTATCTGCCAAGCCTGCAAATCCAAAATATTCTTGCAAGTGCAGAATAGTAAAAAGACAACCACACCTGTAGGATTTGCCACAGAAGATGGGATACCAGTAGAAACAACTGCATTCTCCTGTCATCAAAGCTACAGTCTACAGCACGGGTGTCAAACTCATTTTCATCTCGGGCCACATCAGCATTATGGTTGCACTCAAAGGGCCGGTTGTAACTTTAAGACTATATAAAAATACATATATAAATGTTTAATATATATAAAATAATGTATTATATTACATTATTGCCTCTGCATTGGATTATTATCGGATAGGGTAATAACTTCATAATTAACTACGTCTGAAAGCAGAAGTCTAGGGCAAAAAATGCAAGTCTCCTCAGTGAGAATGTCACAAAATGATTTTAAAAGAAAAGCCAGATTCTGGAGAAAAAGTCTAAATCAAAAAAAAAAGTTTAATTTTGAAAAAAATAACATTTTGGAAAAAAAAAGTCAGATTCTGAGAAAATATGAATATTTTGAAGAAAAAATAAATTTCTGAGAAAAAGGTCAAAATTGAGATGCATTGTGGGACATGTAGTTTATGGGCAACGTGCTTCTGTAAAGTAGCATGTAACCGTATATTCTTTGTAAGCTCTGGTGGGGCCACAGAAAATGAAGTCACAGGCCGGATTTGGCCCCTGGGCCTTGAGTTTGACGCCCCTGGGCCTTGAGTTTGACACCCCTGGTCTACAGGATGGCAGACAACAATGATGAGTGGGAAACACGATCACAATGCTCTATCACCTCATGTTCAAGCCGCATGTCCTCAGTCAACACCATGGCATCTAGAGCTCGTGCAAAAGCAGAGGCTGCACATGTCCAAACCTCTTTTGCACAAAGAGAAGCTGACATGATTCAAAAGAAAGCTGAGCTTAAAGCTAGTCTCAACTCATTGTGGCTAGAAAGTGCTGCTGCAGTTGCCATCGCTGAAGCTGAAGTTCTCGAAGCAGCTGCTGAGGGTGCATATGGAGATCCAGATGCAAGCCTAAAGAGTGTGTACACTGAGTGGTACAAAGGGAATCCAGCACCTGACTCTCACCAAGACTCAAAGCCACCACAACCCATACCGAGGCGCCAGGACGCAATGGACGACGGTGAGCAAGCTAAAGGCCACATGGGAAGAGGTGCTGTACAGCCACGTGGGGTCATTGAAGGTGGATTTCCTACATTACCTGCTCAACATGCACATATTCAGGAGCGAGATGCCAGCCAGATATATAGCCCTGCTGAAGGTCCATCCAGAAACATCTACAGCCATCATGAGCAGTCACACGCAGCAAGACCATCCAGTCATGTTCAGCAACCTGCTCAGCCACATGCAGATGTTTCACCCAGAGCCAATGAGTCTCGTTCATCAGCTACAGCAGATTTGGCCAAGTATTTAATACGTCGGGAAATGGTTAGCTCCGGGCTATTGCAGTTTGATGACCAGCCGGAAAACTATTGGGCCTGGAAAGCATCATTCCTCAGTTCCACAGAGGGCTTGAACCTGTCATCAAGAGAAGAGCTCAACCTCCTGTGTAAATGGCTTGAACCGAAATCCTCTGAACATGCAAAGAGAATCAGATCGGTTCACATCCATAATGCGGCAGCAGGTGCCAATATGCTATGGCAAAGGTTGGAAGACTATTATGGGTCACCTGAAGCAATAGAAAATGCACTCCTCAAAAAAAGTTGAGGGAGCTGGGACACATTCTTCTGGAGCTTGAAGCCGCCAAGACAGATGGATTTCTATCTGGTCTGAGCTACCTAGACACATCTCGTGGCATCACTCCCATCGTGCAAAAGCTGCCATATTCCCTGCATGACAAGTGGGTCTCTCTAGCATCACGTTACAAAGGAACACACAGAGTATCGTATCCACCATTCTTCATCTTTGCAAAGTATCTTTGTGACCAGGCCAAGATACTCAATGATCCAAGCTTTGCCCAGCTCACAGGTGGTCCGAGTATAAGCAAGATTGAGGAGCCTTTCAAACCCAGCATGAGAACGCCACTCTCTGTAAGGAGGACAGAGGTCTCAGCAGACTTTGATAACAGCTATGAAAGCTCAGCAGCAACAAGAGCTGTCGACCCAGATAAGCAATGTCCACGCCACCACAAACCACACCCTCTCAGGAATTGTCGTGGTGGAGAGAAAAGCCTATCTCAAGGATTCAAACATTTGCTTTAGGTGTTGTGCATCAACCAGCCATCAAGCCAAAGACTGTGACAAAAAGGTTCAGTGCAACAGTGACCGCCACCCTACTGCACTACATCCAGGACCGGCTCCATGGACAACAGTCAGGATGTCTTACACAGCCCATCATTTCTTTCCAGTTTCCTTCCTACAGACAGAAACAGAGAAACAATATTTACCATTGCCTAGTTTCACTTAGGGAACCCGAAGTAAGTGTTATGTTTCTTATTAACCACAAGATGGGAGTGAGAAACAAGAAATAGACAAATGCAGTCAGGCTCTGACCAGTGTAGACAGTTAAGAAATGACATTGTTAACATTATTATTGTTTTTTTAATTAACATTGAAGATTTGTTTTGCATATACAAATAAGCCCCAACACTGGACATATCCACCAATTCATTTTTATAAAGCAGTTTATCCTGTGGGGGGTTGTGGTGGACTGGAGTTTATCACAGTATGCACTGGGCTGTTTTTTGTTATGAGAAAGTCTTTGGAACGAAGGGAATGTTAATGAATCCCATTGACGTGCGTCACACTGATATTACAGTGATGGTGTGATGGCTCCACTTCGGTGGCACAACAGTTTAACATGCACTGTGAAGGCACTTCATCTCCCAGTTTCCCCAAGTCACCTCCTTCACCTTTCTTCATAAGTGACTTTTAGGTCAGCGTTTATGACTTTGGAAACTCATCCCAATTCATATGAAATCATATGCATAACACACAAAATGTAAAATAGATACAGGAAATAATGATCAGATGTTCCAAATGTAGATGAGATTACTTTTTGCCACATGCAGGAACATGTTCTACTAATTTAGAATGCATTACAATAAGCTATGATGTAGACTTACTTATTGTTCTTCTTGATTACTAAGACACACGTAATGAAACTGGGATCCACTTAGTATGTATCACCTCTTGCAAATGTGTTAAAACATTTCCATCGGTTTAACACATTTTCAGCATCTTTTTCACAACAGTTATCGATCTCATAGGGGTACCGAACAATTAATTCATCTTTATTCATCTATCTAAAGGAAAACATCTATTCACAGCTTACAAAAACAACCAGCACTATGAGAGTCTTTATTGCACCAAGTGAAAGTCCAATGCACATCTCTTCAATTGGAATTTGATCTTAATCAACAATTGAAATATGCCACCTCAGTGGTGTAGGAGTTTTGATAGTACTGCTGATACAGTTTTCTATAAAACTATGCAATTCCCCCTAGTTTACTGGTTTTATCCCTAGTTAAAACAAATGTGTGAAACATAATCACGTTATTTGTCCTATGCTTTAATAAAGTTAAGTACCAATTTGAGATAGTATTATGTTTAGCTAAGTTCATCATGAAGCAATACAATACATTAGAAAATGTACAATACATATCAGTGTGGTGAATGTACTGCTGTAGTTGTTCCTGTATGGCTTTAGTGTAAAGTGAACTGCATTGTTGGATTGACAAGAAATACTTTAAAGCTGTAAGTGGTACAATAAGGCCAACACGGTTATTTTTTACCTTGCCAACACACCCTCGTGTAACAAATTGATTTATGTCTGACAAACTCTCTCCTGAAAACGCCTGGAAGCACAGCAAGTATGTAATTGGCTAAAATATTCGTTGTAAACCAAAATAACTATACAAGAACACAGCGTTCAGAGTAAAGTAAAAGGAACGTTGGTAATAGATGGTTATAAGTTGAAGTTGAAGCAGAGTCATTAAAGCCTTTTTGTAGAAGATTCACATTCAGTTTTAATGAGAGTTAGGTCAGTCTAATGAGTCGTTGTGTCTCTCCATGCGTCACTCTTGTGTGCATTTATGAACCAGCTGTCAGTTCTCATGTCTTGATCTCTGTTGCCAACCCTGATTACACATCTATGCAGGAATGTCCACTGATAGCTTATCAGCCATGGTCAATATCTCGCCTGACTACTGTCTGTTCGCTCAGATCAGAGGGACTGACCCCAAACAAGTTTCCCTTCGTCCACTAAGCGTATACATCGATAATGATGAGCCTACTGAATGAGGTGAGCTCTGCCCCAACACTGACACAATAGATTAGATTTCTGTAAGTGATGAATTCAAGGAGCGAGTATGTCTGAGGCACAGCACATCCCATTTGTCATGCATAAAAACATGGTCTTCCCAGTCCTCCCTTCACATTGTGTTATAGAGGAGTACAAAGGATTATGTGCTGACGTCTGAAATACACCACTGAGTCAGCCCTGCACAGATGAAAGAGCAATGACGTAAAGGTGTTAGGTATCAGTGTGGTGAACAGCAGGGAGTTTGATGGGTTATAGATGTTCAACTTACAAGAAAAGAAGTGAAGTCATCAGAAAAAGTTTACACACAGGGTTCTACCTATTTCTCAAAGTAATGTCATCTTCCTTAAACATCTTTGCTCAGGATCTAATGTGTCATCAGGTTGTCATTTTACTGACCAAGTTTGACTCTAAACCTTCAAATGTTGAAATTGGGTTAATGATTTTATTTTCTAAATTCGATATCTTATCTTTTGAATAATTGGAGTCCAAGTTCCTGCAGCAGGCTTGGAGAGAGTCATGAAGGCCCTGTGACTGCCGGCAGCTGGGCTTAAGTAGCACCTCGGCTCCGGCCAGGTGTCCCCAGTCATGCTGATTGGCCTCTTCAGCTCCACCCCTATCGCAGGACCTGCAACACACCTGCACACTCACAGGCCCCAGGCTCTGGGGCCGTCACACGGGGTTACATCCATGCGTTCTCAAAAAACGATTTAAAAACAATTAAAAGCATTTGATCGTTCCACCCTGGGGCCCTTCCCTACACCTGGAGATAATTGCTGATCATTGTTAGGGCTGCTAACAAAACATGTTTGTGTGACATGTCATCCATCTACATCTGGAAAGAGGGCTGAAAGGACTGTTGATATAAAGAGGGGCAAGATAATTAAAAACATAATCTTTCTGCATTCATAGTGTTTCTGTCATTTGTACACACATAAAATGATGGGAGAAGTTGTGTGAAGAAGAGCCTGTAGGATCAATTGAACTATCAAATGAATGGTAACTTTCAGACCCTAACAATGGAGCAATGCCTCATGGCTTCTTTTTGCTAACAGGGTTAAAACCTTTACAAATAGTGAAAGATTAGATACTAGATATTAAAAGCAAAACATTATGATCATAAGAAACCTCTGTATGTTGATGATGTCTTATTTGTATATCTCAGATGTGTAGAATTCAGTATTTGAATTGAAAAGAATAGAAACATTTAAAAGTTTTCCTTTCTCTTAGACACATACCAAGTAAAAGAGAGGACTATCACCAAACTGAAGATTTCTCCCAAAAGAATGTGTGTATTCACCATCAAACATCTCTCCTCTTATGGTTTTGTTTTATGGATATGTGCAAATAACATGGAGTTAAAATAAAATAAACAAGTTAAATGTGTTGTGTTTATGGTTAACATAGTCATCTGCAAATATCCATTACAACTTGTTGAGTGTATCAGCCACCATTTAAACTGTCCTCAGATTAAAACAAGTTGAGTTGTAACTAGATTATAAATGTTGGATTATTCAGTGTGTGCATTTGTGTGTGTTTATACCTCTGACATACACTGTAGAGGACCCCTGTGTTGTTCATTTCCTCACCAAGCAAGTAGTTTACAACATTCAGAAAGCATGCAGAATCACAGGATAAAGTTCAGACTGTGCTGCAATAAGCCATCGCATTTCCCAAGTATTTCCCTCTTCCTGCCTTTCTTTATCTAGGTCAAAGGTACAAATCCTTCCCCCAAGACTGCAGCTTCCTCCTGCTGTTAATCTTTTCCCAGCCTCAGACCAACCAGTATTGTAGGAGTCAGCATTACAAACCATGGGAGCTTAAGTTTAACAATATTTGAACAGCAACTTATCCACACATTGGTAATGTCAGCCGCCTCTATCAGTGTTAGTTATTCTCATGCAGGTTTAGTGGGATATTTACTTGTGGGGTGAGCGCTATACAAAATAAGAGTCTAATTGAATTGTACATCACTAAGTAAGTAATCATGCCTCATTTAAACTGGTCAATAATAGTATTCTTAGTAGTCAGATTAAAACTAATAGTAAATGTTATAGCAGTCTTTTGAGATGAGTAGGACTCAGATGAGGATGTTGCACTTTTCATTGTTCATGTGATGTTTTGGTGTTGTTGTTTTTGTTTTCGTTCCCTTAAAGGTGGGGTATGTAATTTATTTCAGACACACTTTTTGTTATATTTCATGGAATGCTCTTAACATCATGGTAGCAATGAATATATTAAATGCTTTGACAATAAATACATACAAAAATGTAACCTGTGGAAGCCGTAGTGCTGTAAAAGGTACGACCAATCATTTTAGCCGGTCTGGCTAAAGTAACTGGAGGGTCTACCTGCCTGTCAACCTTCCATCTGTGCACAAACTTATCTCGTGCCCTCATTGGTCATGTGCGCGTTTGTGTGTGTTGGAGGAGGGGCTCTGTAAGGAAGTGGCAGATTTTTTCCGTTTGTGTATTTTCAAATTCTAGCGCACTCGAGCTGGTTTCTCCAAAATTACATATCCCACCTTTAACTGTCTAGTGGGAACTAAGTATTTTTTGTAAGTTTTTGTGTTTCTCTTATTTTCCTACAATACTGTAATGATTGGCTGTGAATAAGTAAATATGAAGACCATCTATTTCTATTTTTTTTTATTATTATTTTGAGAAAGGGGCAGGTAATATAAGTATTTTCTTCTCCCTGCTCCTTTTCAGGTATGGTGTTTTTACAGAGACATGTTTAGTAAATAATTGTTATACATTGAGTTGTGCATGCCATGAATGAAACAAATAAAACAATGAAATTAAATTCTGCTATTTCTAATTGTGTCCCAAAATGAAAAGTAATTGACTTTAGTTGCCAACGCTTCCCAGTCACACTGGTGATGTTTGTTTGGGGGAAAACTTTGAAACATTTAAAAGAAAATGTTACTCTACAGCAACACATACAAAGTAAACATAGTTGTGAGTAACTTTCAGTTAAAAATACATAGTTAAGAATAAGAATAGTTGATGACTTTGATTGTTTAGGTTGCATTGAAACTGGTCTAATATGCTCTTAATATATTCATCGTTGATGACTTGTGACACCATTTATTTCATTAGATTTTACATCTTTGTAGATCGGGGCAACTCAATTTTGTTTATATATCCCAATAAAGTAACAAATCAGAAATGTGCCTCAGGGTATAGTATATGACGCCCTCGGATTTAGATAAGGAATTCTCCCCAATGAATACAAAAAACGTGTTGTTTATTTTGTTCCACGTTGTATTTTTGGTTCCTACCTTTTATGTGCAACATTAATAGAGGCGGAATTAATCTGCAGTGTTTTGTGTTACACCTGTTTGTTTAATCGACGCACTTGATAGTCGCAATTGCAGAGCAACGCAGAATGTAAAGAAAATCTAAGGAAACTAAGGGAAAAATGCAGTTAAAGATATCAGCCCCTCTTGATGACTAGCAGCCTACGAGGTATGTTTTTGTGCTGGTTGTTTGTCTAAATGTGTGTGGTTGAGCTGCAGGTTATATGTATGTATGCATTAGGGTGTTCCGATCGATCAGCTGGGAATCGATATCGGCCGATACTCACTCTCTGCCGATCTAAAAATGCAGATCGCGATAGCCGATAGCATGACGTAAAATGACACTTTTCTCTGTGCGCGGCAAAACAAGCTCGCAAAAATGGCTTCACCAGTCTGGCAGATTTTCATTTAAATAAGGCTCAATAGCTGTATATAAGCTTAAGATAACTCAAAGCTAAATTGGCTAACTACTTAGCTTTAAAAATAATTAAATATTAGAGTTAAAAACAAACATAAGTAAACAAGTAAAATGTCAGATATTGAGTCTTACACTAAGAGTGATGAAGTGAGTGTAGTCGAAAACGAGCAACCACAGGCAACTGAAGATCCGAAAATGGATAGCCTTTCCACACAAGAGCCACAAAGGAGCCAAAGAGTGCGGAAGTTAACGGAAAAGGGCCAAGAACTGCACGATGAGCAAGTAACAAGCGCTGAGTGGTCAATGCTCTAATGACCTGCTGCATGAATACATCACTAAGGTAAGCAAGACCTCCAATGATGTGAATATTGCTTATGAAGAGTTGAGGCCATGACACACGTCGCAGAGAAGACACCTGTGAAACAGTAACAAAGAAAATCATTGAGACTGCAAGAGAACGAATAGACACAAGAAAGGATGAAAGTCATGAGGATGAAGAAATTGGTCAAAACCAGACAGAGTCTGTATGCAAATCTGTTGCCTCTGTTAAGAGAAGTAATGGCTCTCATGGCACCAGGTTCTCGACTCATTCTCGTAGCAACTCGAGAGCCACATCAAGAAGTTCATTCCTCTCTTCTATCAAAAGACAAGAAGCCGCTGCTGAAATTGCTGCTAATGAAGCGACTTTAGAAGTAATGCTAGAACAGGAACAACAGATCGAAGAACTTGATATACGTACTTGAGGCTGAAGCTGCTCAGTTAAGAGCCAAACAGGAGTCAGAAAATGCTGAGAGGCAAAGAGAGTTACAAGTCAAACGCAGACAACTAGAGCGATTGGAAACAGTAAAGAAGCTAAAAGCTGCAAAGGTAAGACATCAAGTATATGAAAAGAATGCATGCTCAGACGAAGAAATTAGCGAGCTGCTCCATCAACATGTTCCTCTGGTTGTGAAAGAAGAACTCAAGCATGAAAGCAGTAAACTGCAAAACCACTCACCACCTCAAGCTGTGACACAACAAAAACAAGAAGACAGTACTTCAGCTCTTGTCAGAGCTCTTGCAGAGTCCATCAGTGCAAGTCGTCTACCTGTACCTGAGCCTACAACGTTCAGTGGTGACCCACTGAGGTTCAATGATTGGAAGGTCTCCTTTCGTACACTCATCGGCAGGAAAAACATCCCAGCTGCAGAAAATATATACTATCTAAGAAAGTATGTCGGTGAACCCGCCAAGAAGGCCATAGAGAGCTACGTCCTGCTAGGCACAGAGTCAGCATCATGCCGCGTGGACCATCCTAGAGGGGAGGTACGGTAATCCTTTCCTCATTGCTAAGGCCTTCAGAGATAAGCTTGATGCATGGCCCAAGATAAGTTCCAAAGACAGCGTAGAACTTCAAGAGCTCTCTGACTTCCTTCGCAGCTGTGAGGCCGCCATGTCACAGATCAAAGGACTTGAGGTACTTAACGACTGCAACGAAAACCAAAAGATTCTTGCTAAACTTACAGACTGGTTGACCTCAAGTTGGAACAGAAAAGTCACATAAATGGAAGAACAAAATCACACGTTCCCAACCTTCCGCCAGTTTGTTACATTTCTCACATGTGAAGCCAAAATAGCTTGCAACCCAATAACATCTCTCCATGCTCTAAAATCAAGCGAAAGCAAAAAAAGCAAGATTTTAAGGAACAGAAGTCCTGTAGCAAATGTATGTTACAGACACAGATGAAAGAGCAGATACCACAAACTGTCTTTTCTGTGAGAAGGCAGGACACGATCTGCACAAATGTTACAAATTCATGAATGAGACAATCTCTGAGCGAGTCAAGTTTGTTCAAGAGAAGAAGTTGTGCTTTGGCTGTTTAAAATCTGGCCATCGCTCAAAGGAATGTTAAAACAGAAAGCTGTGCGAAACTTGCGAAAAAGGACATCCAACTTGTCTCCACGACAATCGCACCAGAGAAGAAAGAATGTCAACAAAACATGATGGTGCAAGAGAAAGTGTGGAGGAAACTTCTGTGTAGCAATGCAGTGGGAGTCACCGACTCAGGAAAGAGACACGGGAGGAGCTGGAGCTTTTGATGTCAAACACTGATGATTTATTTGGAGTTACGGCCGGAGGATTCACATCACAAGTCACATCAGTCACGGTGAGACTGCACGGGAGAGTTGCCACGTCAATTCTAAAGAACTCTACATCAGACCCCTGTATTTAGCTAGTTCTGAGAGCATCATCAACATGCTGCATAACAAGATAGAATCATAACACCTCTATCAGCTGACGTCAACAGGCAGGAACAGGGAGACAGAACACTGAGAGCACAGCAGCCAAGGTTACGAGGTGCATGTGCTCAGTCAGGACAGTTTGAACTGATAAACTGGGTCAAAGTTATGGGCCTTGGAAATATTCCACCACAGAAAGCACAATGGAACGTCCACAAAGTAAAGCGGCAAGCACACCACATGAGGCAACATCCAATACAGTCTTCCAGAATGTTAAAGACCCCCATACACAATCATTCCAGTGTGGGTGTCAGCCACAAGTGAGCCACATAGTGAAATACTTGTGTATGCACTCCTCGATACACAGAGTGACACAACCTTTATCCTTCAAGAAACAGCAAAGGCTCTTCGCACAAAGAACGAAGCAGTGCAGCTAAAGCTCTCCACAACGTAGGAAGCTAACTGGTCTCCAAGTGAGAGGAATCTACTCGGACAGGATAATACCTCTGCCAGTAACCTACTCAAGAGAATTCATTCCTGCAAGCAGAGACCATATTCCCACACCAGAGACTGCAAAGGCATGGCCTCATCTTGAACACCTCGCAGATGAGATCGCTCCTTAGCAAAGCTGTGATATTGGCCTGCTTATACAACTGTCCTCAAGCCCTCGTCCCAAGAGAAGTGGTGCCTGGTGAAGAAAACCAGCCCTTTGCACAGAGAACAGATTTGGGCTGGAGTGTTGTCGGCTTTGGCAATCCGTGTCTCGACATTGGAGATATGATTGGAGTAAGTCACCAGGTAACCGTGAAGCAAGTGATACCAGGTCTCCAGTCTTCAAACCTCCCAAAGGAAGTACACTACGTCTGTAGAACACAGATTAAGGAAGTCTCACCTGCAGATGTCATCGAGGTGGAATCTGACTTTGTCGAAAGAGCTTCTGAAGATAACCCTGCAGATCAGGCCTCCAAAGGTCGCACAGCAACTTCAAGCCCAGACCTACTTTCACATTACATGTTACTTGTTAGACGCTTTTATCCAAAGCGACTTACATACTCAATAATGTGGCCAATCCCCACAGGAGCAATTTGGGGTGAAGTGTCTTGCCAGGGACACAACGACATGCTGACTGCAGTGGGATTTGAACCTGTGACCATCCACTGTGCCACACGCCCCTACTTTGGCAGAAAGAGCTACCAAGTGGAGAAGTCAAGGTGGGAGAGATCGTAAGTAGTGACTCAGGCAAACGAAGTAAAGTCGCTACTAGATCACTTTCATAGGCGGCGGGTGAGGCTCAGGTTTGGGAAGGCTAAATCACTTTTTTTTTTACCTGACGCTGCCCGCCTCCGGCGTCTATAGAAAAGAGATCAACTCAGTGAAAGCACCGCCTGCTGACCAATCAGAGCTCAGTGTGCAGAGTTTAAATATATCAAGTCATATTACAGGATAAAGGAAATACAGTTTAAACTGCTGTATGCAGAGAAGACGCCGACGTGTCGCACTTATCATTCATGTCACATTCAATCAGATCATCGATCATATAATATCATAATATAGCCTATCATATTATGTGCTTATCTGAGTCAGCTTCTCGAGCCGTATCTGGCCGTGCAACACTTACAGTGTCACTTACTCTATGCAGAAGTATTATTTTAAACAACACATTGGGTTGATAAAACACTCAACTCAAATGTAATTAAAGTCAGATCCACTCGTGTCTTAGATGGGGGAGTGATATCATAAAACTGTTACGCTTTCAAACAGTCGGTAGTTTATTTATTTTGTAACCAGTTGTTATTCACCTTGCAGGTTCCTGGATTATATGTTTAAGTCATGGATGTTTAAAGTTCATATTTGTCTGATATTAGTTTACTTGGGAAGGCTTAGCCTTGCCTAGTCTACAGTACCCGCCGCCCCTGATCACTTTCACAAATTCTCAGACTGGTCAAGAGTGGTTAAAGCCGTTGCCAGACTCAAGCGCTTTGCAAAGGAAATTAAAGGTCTCAAGCCAAGGTCCTACGAAGCCACAAGCTTAGAGGAGAGGAGAGAAGCAGAGCTGACCATAATCAGGATGGTTCAAGAAGCAACACTCTCTCAAGAGATAAAGTGCCTTCAGCATCATAAGGAGATGCAAAACAAAGACAAGTTGAACAAGTCGAGTCCATTTCTGGATGACCAAGGTATCCTCCGAGTTGGAGGTCGCTTAACTCATGCCGCTCTACATCCACATGTGAAGCATCCAGCGATTCTCCCAAAGGACAGTCACTTGTCAACACTACTTGTTAAGAGCGAACGGAAGCAACCTCTCCATTCACTTATGGTATGGACTGTTTCGGACCATTCTATGTCACGGAAGGAAGAAAAGAGCTTAAACGCTATGGGCTCTTATTTACTTGCATGTGCTCCAGAGCAATTGCAAAATGCTTGATGACTTAACCACAGATGCGCTTTCATCAATGCTCTGCGTTCATTCATTGCCATTCGTGGATCAGTGCGCCAGATAAAATGTGATTAAGGGACAAACTTTGTTGGTGCTAGACGTGAGCTTGGTGAAGCATTGAAGGAGATGGATCAAAGGGAACTGAAAGAACTGGGATGTGAGTTCCTCATGAATACCCCAGCTTCAAGTCATATGGGTGGTGTTTGGGAGAGACACATTTGCACCATCAGAAGTGTCTTGGCGTTCATTCTAGAGCATTCAGCTAAATAACTTGACTGTTCTTCCTTAAGAACATTTCTGTACGAAGTCATGGCGGTTGTGAACAGTAGACCTCTGACCACAGATCATCTGAATGATTCATCCAGTCCAGAACCCTTGACACCAAACCACATTTTGACCATGAAGTCCTCAGTCATCCGGCCACCTCCTGGAAGGTTTGAAAGGGAAGATCTTTACATTCGCAAACGATGGCGTAGAGTTCAACTCCTGTCTAATAACTTCTGGGCTCGGTGGAAGAAGGAGTACCTCCTTAATCTCCAACAAAGACAAAAGGTAAATGACGTTGTCATTCTGCAAGACAACACTATACCACGTGGCCAATGGAAGCTGGCCAGGGTTGTGGAAGTGTACCCAGGAGGGGGTGGAAGAGTGAGAAGGCTCAAGCTGCTTATCAGCGACTCTACCCTGGATGGAAAGTGAATGCGCCTCGCTACACCTGTCTACCTCTAAAGGCCTATCCACAAGACACTCCTGTTATCTCCATCGGAACAACCTTCTGGATCCGCACCAGTCTGGTTTCAAGGCAGGTCACTCCACAGAAACGGCCCTCCTTGCTGTCACTGAGGAACTGCACACTGCCAAAGCAGCATCCCTCTCCTCTGTCATCATCATGTTGGACCTGTCAGCTGCATTCGACACGGTGAACCATCAGATCCTCCTTCGCACTCTCCAAGAACTTGGAGTTTCAGGCTCTGCACTTTCCCTCCTCACCTCATACCTCAAAGACCGTACCTACAGGGTAACTTGGAGAGGGTCCGAGTCCGACCCTTGTCAATTAACTACAGGGGTCCCTCAGGGCTCGGTTCTTGGTCCCCTCCTTTTCTCCCTGTACACAAACTCGCTTGGATCGGTCATTAGCCCGCATGGTTTTTCATACCACTGCTATGCTGACGACACCCAATTAATTCTGTCCTTTCCCCGCTCAGAGACCCAGGTCATCGCACGCATCTCTGCTTGTCTAGCTGACATCTCTCAGTGGATGTCTGCTCATCACCTCAAGCTCAACCTTGACAAGACTGAACTGCTTTTCCTTCCGGGAAAAGATTGTCCCACTCTTGACCTGACAATCAACATCGGCACCTCTGTTGTTTCCCCCGACTCAGACTGCAAGGAATCTGGGTGTGACCCTAGATAACAACCTGTCCTTCACTGCAAACATCACTGCTACAACCCGTTGCTGCAGATATACGCTGTACAACATCAGGAAGATTCGTCCCCAGCTGACCCAGAAAGCCACCCAGGTTCTGGTCCAGGCTCTCGTCACCTCACGCCTAGACTATTGCAACTCCCTCCTGGCTGGTCTAACTGCATGTGCCATCCGACCTCTGCAGCTCATCCAGAATGCAGCGGCTCGTCTGGTCTTCAACCTTCCAACATTTTCCCACACCACTCCGCTCCTCCGCTCCCTTCACTGGCTCCCGGTAACTGCTAGAATCCACTTCAAGACACTAGTACTTGCATACCATGCTGCGAATGGATCTGGCCCTTCCTACATCCAGGACATGGTTAAACTGTACACCCCAGCGCGTGCACTCTGCTCTGCATCAGCCAAACAACTCGCTGCAACCTCGCTGCGAGGGGGAGCCAAGTTCCCATCAGCAAAACCACGTGGGTTTGCTATCCTGGCTCCAAAATGGTGGAATGAGCTCCCCATTGACATCAGGACAGCAGAAAGCGTACACATCTTCCGGCGCAGACTGAAAACTCATCTCTTTCGACTCCACTTCGAGCGATAGAATTAATAACAAGGCACTTATATACTAATATAGGACTGGCTTATCTATAGCCAGCCGAGTAGCACTTGAAATGTTTGGCTCTATGATACCTGATGTACTTATATGATTTTGTTTTCTTCAGGGTTGTGTCTTCCTGGTCGTATGTACTTATTGTAAGTCGCTTTGGATAAAAGCGTCAGCTAAATGCAATGTAATGTAAAATGTAATGTAATGTTGTTGGAAGCAGGCTAAGACTCTGAACAGTTACTTTCACTCACACTCTACACTTAGGACTAAAAACGAAATAGTTAGTTTTTACATGAATGTATATTGGTTTTCTAAAAAATTTGATTTGGTGGGAGTGTAACTGTCTTCACTCTCTGTTGTTTATTTTGTTCCACGTTGTATTTTTGGTTCCTACCTTTTATGCACATCATTAATAGGGGCGGAACTAATCTGCGGTGTTTTGTGTTACACCTGTTTGTTATCTACGCACTTGATAGTCGCAACTGCAGAGCAACGCAGAATGTAAAGAAAATCGAATGAAACTAAGGGAAAAATGCAGTTAAAGATATCAGCCCCTCTAGGAGTGGAGTGCACCAGCTGGGCGTAAAAAAGTAGGGCTTAACTCTAACGTCGGGCTTAGCTACATCCGACTTAGTGATTCGAATTTACACCGAGTGCACCAAGCCTGACTAGTCTCGGGCGTAGCTGCGCCTGGTCTTAAGATGCGCGTACACGTGAATACACGCGAAACAGTAATTGTTGCCAAGCAACGCCATTTTACAGACTCAGAGGACCACAGAGAAGAGGGAATTCCCACACCCACAGCGATGACTCAAGGGGAATCCCAAATGGCCACACCCCGAAAGAGAAAGAGGGATTTGTCAGAGCTACAGCGGGAACTGACGGAGAAAGAAATCGTTCGTGTGGAGGTGGAGACTGTCAAATTGAGAGCGAAACACGAACAAGAAGGAGAAATTGAGATTCCAAATAATCATTCTTAAGAATCAGCTACTAATCACTGAAGAAGACAATGTGTTCACCATTCTGTAATCATGTTGTAGGCCTACTTGTTTTTTTATCTCAATTTCATGTTAATAGTTCTCCAAAATGTTGTAATTTAATGTTCTTGTCTGTGTTCTTTGAATAAAATAGGCCTAATGAAAATATGTGGTCACAAAGGGAGCTTATTGAAATGCAATTGCAAAAAAACAGCGTTCATATTACAAATATATAGGTCTATTATAGGTTGTTTATTATATGATTGCGGATAAGTCGTCCACCGATATCTTCACGGATGCCAGCAGGAGCCACAGGGTTCTCATCCGCCTCCAGTACCAATTCTCCTTGCATCGGAAGGGGGATTCTCTTTTTCACACAGATGTTGTGCAGCACCGCAGTGGCAGCAATGATCACGCAGACGCGCTCAGGGTGCATTCGCATTTCACTGTGGAGTCAGTGAAACCTACAAAAAAAAGCAAAAAACAATTTAGCCTATATCTAGGCTACATTAAAAGGCTGGCCTTTTATATATTATAAAAATGACTTACTAACCTACGTTTGAGCACTCCAATGCAGCGCTCTACAATCTTCCTCGTTTGTGTATGCTTCTCGTTATAGCGGCGCTCTTGTGCAGTTCTCTCTGCGATGACAGGTGTCATTAGCCAGCGCCACTGTCTCCGAGAAGAAGACCATTCACTCTCCCTGCCTCAAATTCACGTTGAAGGGCGCTCTCTCTCAGGAGGCGAGCATCATGGGTCGACCCAGGCCATCTTGCAAAGAGGTCGACAATGCCCATGTCCGAGTTGCACACAATTTGAACATTTATAGAATGGTAACCCTTTCTATTAACATACAAATACTCATGTTCAGAGGGGGCCTGAATGCGAACATGAGTACCGTCAATGCATCCGACAATACCAGGTATACCTGATTTAAAAAAAAATCTTGCCTGGATTTCGCTGCTTCTTCTTGTGTGGGTAGGTGAATATAGTTCCTAAGGCGGTGCTGGAGGGCCAATGAAACTTGTCTTATAGCCCGACATGCAGTTGTGCGATGAACATTAATCATGTCTCCCACAGTATTTTGAAAGGCCCTGTTCGCATAGAATCTGAGCGCAATCAGCACCTGCAAGGTTGGGGAGAGCGCAGCGTTTCGATCTGATCCGTGCTGGAGTTGAGGGGAGATCTCCACGATTAAATCAAAAAGGGCTTGTCTGCCGAAATGAAACCTCTATCAGTTCACTGTCTGAATAGATGTCCAGTGGGTTTGTTCGCTCAGGACGACTCTTCTCTTTCATTGTTAAACATGTAAACAAGACGCCCTGCCATCGTTAATATCCTTCTTGCCTGTTTTACGTTACTATGGATACCAGAGGTGTGGACTCGAGTCACATGACTTGGACTCGAGTCAGACTCGAGTCACCAATTTGATGACTTGAGACTCGACTTGACAAAATCACAAGACTTGCGACTCTATGGGATTATTTTTGTATCATAAAGATAAAGCAACACTTTCTCAGAATAAAGCAAAACTATGAGTTTAAAAGAAGAAAAAAACTGAGTCAAGCAAAAATAAAATAAATTTCAAAAATAAAACTATAAGTTGCAAACAAATCATTTGTGTAATCATGTAAACTATAAGTCTTTTTTCTTTGTTTTAACATAGGTTTTTGTTTGCAGTTCTAGTTTCTTCTTTCTCAATGATCAGACTTTTGCTCTCGCTGCAGCTTTCTCTTTTGCGCTCCCTCATTTTTTGTTTGAGATTCTGACACAAACCTATCAGGTGAGCGGGACTTTCAGGGGTGCGTCCCCATTGGCTACTCAGTTTTTGAGTGACAGTCCAGTCCTCCAGCGATTGTACAGTGCAGGCAGCTGCGGTGCGGTAGCTAGCTGAGCGTGGATAGAAGACCCCCAGAAGAACCAGCATTTCAATTATTATAATACTACAAGTGAAAATATATGTAAGTATTGATCATTTGTGTTGTTTGTGCTGTACTAAAAGGTCTGTTTCTTTATTGTGGTAAGTGAGAAGTAAAGCTGTGCTATGAAAGTTAGCTTGTGCTACCTTTAGATCCATAACAATGCAAGCTAAGTAGCCTAACAGTTAGCTACATAGCTAGCAGTGAGTGAGCGTTCAGACACCGGCGCACACACTCTAGATGTTATTATTATCCACCTTTTTGTTTCATGTCCTTTTATTTAAAACATTCTTTGAGACTTCATCTTCTGGTTCAAATTTCAATAAATGTAATTTGTATAATCACTCTTTTGTCTTTATTCTACATGAAAATGTTAGAGATTCCATTCAAATCTGTTGATTATTCATATCTTCCTCAGGCTAGGAATAGTATGTCGAATTTTTAATGCTAAATGTTTATCATTTTCTCACAGGATATAGAATGAAACAACACCGGTTTTATCCATTGTGTATGAATGCTTCAGCTTTTCAAACCAACATAGTAAGATGTGAGCATGTTCCTAATTGTGTTGGTATGCAACCTAGGTCTGCTCTGTTTAATAAAGCAAATCTGCCACTTTTATATTGCAGAATTTATTCAATTAAAGCAGTCTTTAATTGTTTGTCCTAAACATAGCAATATAAGCTTTTGAAATGTAACATGTCTTTGAGAAATAATAGTATACCGTTTATATTGTGTATCACCTTTAGCTTAAAAATACATAGATGTGTTTTTTTAATCTATACAATAAATAGACAGACACTTTATCAATCCCAAATTGGGAAATTATTTGACAGCAGCAGTGTGTTCAGGTATTAAAATATTTAAAGTTGGATCACAAGTATAATGCACTGCAATCCATAAGATAAGTCCGATATGTTCATGAAAACTCCCCAGGAGATACCGACACTAACGTGGCCGAGTGGACTCCGGAGTTTGCTGCATGAGTTGCACTGTATGATCTGTGGTGTAGTGGGCTGTCACTCGAAAACTGAGTAGCCAATGAGGACGCACCCCTGAAAGTTCCGCCCACCTGGGATGTTTGTGTCAAAATCTCAAACAAAAAATGAGGGAGCGCAAACGAGAAGAGCTGCAGCGAGAGCAAAAGTCTGATCATTGAGAAAGAAGAAACAAGAACTGCAAACAAAAACATGTTAAAACAAAGAAAAAAGACTTATAATTTACATGATTACACAAATGATTTGTTTGCAACTTATAGTTTTATTTTTGAAATTTATTTTATTTTGCTTGACTTCGTTTTTTTTTCTTTTAAACTCATAGTTTTGCTTTATTCTGAGAAAGTGTTGCTTTATCTTTATGATACAAAACTAATCCCATACAACTCGACTTGGACTTGAACACCAATGACTTGGGACTTGACTTGGACTTGAGCCTTCTGACTTGAGGTGACTTGATCATTTAATTCAGAGGTCTCCAACACGCCGAACGCGAGCTGCCGCTAGAAGAGCAGACTCCGGTCGGGGAGAGCAGAATCTCCAGCCGCTCCTACTCTGGCTGAGATTCCTTGCAGGCAGGGGCGGGTCTTTATTTAGCTGGGCCACCATGCGGCAAATCATATGCGAGGACACACTAGGATCATACCATTATGTGAAAGAAGGGTGGGGGGCACAGCAGGTGTAGTGGTACAGGCCAGCTGCACAGAGAGACGGATTTAAATGCTAGAGCGTCGGAAAAAGTCAAGAAATGAGCGAAAACTGAAAAAAGAAGCATCTGGCTGCATTTCAATGATATTGGAGAAAGCAAAGCTGAGTTCAGGATTTGTAAAATGAAAATACCAGGATTTATTGTCAGAGGTGGGAGAAGTTCAGATCTTGTACTTGAGTAAAAGTACCAGAGTTTAGGAATACTCGGTTACGATAAAAAGTCCTGCATTCAAAATGTTACAAGTAAAAGTACAAAAGTATTAGCATCAAAATATACTTAAAGTAGCCACCTGCAGAGGGATCTAGACTTAAACTCCTTCTGAATCAAACCGTCACGGTAGCCTTACCTTACTGATCCCTCTTAAAATAGAAAAAAACACGTTACTTTACCAGCAGAGAGAAAATTGATTATTAAATTATGAATGTGACTAATAAAGAGCAGTTTGGTTATTAAGTATTATTCTGTTGATCGATGTCATTACATTACATTGCATTTAGCTGACGCTTTTATCCAAAGCGACTTACAGTAAGTACATTCGACCAGGAAGATATAACCTTGAAGAAAACAGAATCATATAAGTACATCAGGTTTCATAGGGCCAAAAAATTTCAATTGCTACTCAACTGGCTTTAGATAAGCCAGTCCTTTATTAGTATATAAGTGCTTTGTTAGTAATTCTATCGCTCGAAGTGGAGTCGAAAGAGATGAGTTTTTAGTCTGCGCCGGAAGATGTGCAAGCTATCTGCTGTCCTGATTTCAATGGGGAGCTCATTCCACCATTTTGGAGCCAGGATAGCAAACCCACGTGTTTTTGCTGATGGGAACTTGGGTCCCCCTCTCAGTGCGGGTGCAGCGAGCCGTTTGGCTGATGCAGAGCGGAGTGCACGTGCTGGGGTGTACAGTTTAACCATGTCCTGGATGTAGGAAGTACCATTGTTTTGAAGTAGATTCTAGCAATTACTGGAAGCCAGTGAAGGGAGCGGAGGAGCGGGGTGGTTACATTACATTTGGTGAAAAGCACTTAATGACTTGTTTAAGACTCGTTTTGTCAAAGTTTAGGACTTGGACTTGACTTGCCCATCCTGACTTGAGACTTGACTCGGACTTGAGCGCAAAGACTTGACTCGGACTTGAGCGCAAAGACTTGAGACTTGACTCGGACTTGCAAAACAATGACTTGGTCCCACCTCTGATGGATACTAGTCTGTCTTTCCGATTTACGCCTGCTCCATACTAGGCGTAAAAGTTACACCCGGGCGCAACGCATACAGGGCTTAAGACTAATTGGTGCACTAGTCATAACTTTAGTTTGGTCTTAACCTTCGGTTCTAGGTCGGACGTAGAGTTTTTTGTTTTTTGTGCTGGTTGTTTGTCTAAATGTGTGTTTGTCTATGCGCTAGCTTGTGCTACATGCTATTGTTAGTTGTGCTACATGCTGTGTGGGATATGTGTGCCGTTTATTGTTTTATTTAGCAGCATTAACAGTGATGACATGCATATATTCCATATTTATTTATGGTTTACCTTTTATATATTTTTTGTCTTACAACCCAGTTCTCACGGGTTGGAATAGTTCCCAAAAAAATAAACCCCGTATTTAAATCAAGACCTCAGCCTCGTGTCATTATTGAAGGGAGCTACAAGGGGGTTACTGAGATCTCAGAGAGTTCATATTATTCACCTCGGCATGATACTGAGGCTTACATGAGACATTGAGACTGAGACCCAACTGCCATTGTAACAAAAAAGTATTTTACTCACCTATTTTAATAATATCACTGTGTGCTTATTAGTTGCTAATGTGTATCTCTATTTACTGGCGTTCACCTCTTGAACTTTCCTGTCGGCTCCCAGACCGTGGTCGAGGAAACAGGGGGGATGACTCTCTGTTGTCTCCCAGGGCAGAAGCTACACGCTTCGGATTCAATAACCCACTTTATCAAATCACTGGAGAGAGGCGAGCTCGTCTTGGGAGGTCGTTGTATTTATTTAGTTCTTCCATTTTACAAGATACATCACAGACCTATGCTTTTTCCTGCTGCCTCATTTCATTTCCAGAAAACATATCTACCGCTCGCTCACTCTCGCTCGCACATGCACGCGCCACACCCCTCTCTTAAAGGGGTAGCGATCTCACTCTTCATGACCTAATGTCATAACACTAAGCTTGGGGAAAGTCCTTATTTGGAAGATTTCATACAAAGTTATTATTTACACTCTATGCGCACAGTTTGACCTCGTGATGACAGTTTGACACTGGGCCCTTCTCACTTCGGTTAAATGGATTCCTTGCGTCCCTCACTTGCGTCGTTTCCCTGCGACTAGTCACTTCCACCAGGGAAGCATGGAGAGACCTCTATATATACAGTCTATGGGAGAGACTCCTCCTCCTGGAAAAATTCTACACCCAGCATATGCTCCCTGTGTTGGCCAGTAAAGAGGAGGACATTTAAATAAACATACTCTTAACACCCTCGGACTCTGCGTTGTGTTTCGTATGTGTGATGGGGTGTTATGCAGAGGGGAGGAAAACAGGACACAGCAGATTGGGATTGTGGTGGAGATGCTGAGCAGTTATTTAATTGTTGCATGTAATTATTATTATACTGCGTGCTTCTTAGTTATTCCATCTTTTGCTGTAACATGGATCTGTATGTAACTCTATATTTACTTGTTATCTACCACACTTCCTTCTACATCATACACCATCATTATACATGATGGTGTATATAGGATATATATATTTGTATACATATCTGTAAATTGTATAATTTAATTTTTCGTATTTGGGATTGTTGGAAACGTCTTTTTGATCTCTCTGTCTATAAACACAAACTGAGTAAGATTGACAATAAAGTTGACTTTGAAAAATATATATATTCTTTATGAAAATAGTTGACTGTTGTCAAATGAATCCAAATGAAACGTTGGACTGAACTACAACTATGCCTTTCAATGTCTACGGACTGTTTTTCAGTGGGATGGCAAGTTCCTATCTTTAAACATTTATTAGTTTTTTCTCAGAACAGATTTGATTTTCTGAAGTTAATTTAACTTTGGCGACCATGTAAGGTCATTATTAAAAGGTACAACCAATTTGTTTAGGGTTGACTAAAATAATGAAAAACATTTCATTTGGATAATTTACTGACAGAATAAGAAACTCCATGATGCTCTACTCAGCTGTTCCTTTTTTATAAAGTGAAACAGTTGAAACGATAGATTTTAGTAAACTTAAAAACAACCTTCTCCAAAAGCTATCAAGGAATATACCGAATACTTGTTTTAGAACTTTATTACATATTTTTATATAAATAGTTTGAATGATCCATAATTGACAGAAGCTTGTCTTTACACTGACCTGTTACTCATATATTAATGTCTTTGTAACTTCAGTAAACCACTACCTCACTAATTTATTTCATTCATCACGGTTCAGTAAACTAAGTGATACATGAACCAGTTTGAAAACAGCTAAGCTCCCTTTCTCTTTTCCATGTGGAAAATGGCAGCTGCATATTCTGCTTTTCTCATCTGGCTCCCTGTCTGCTCGTCTACAATGAGAAAATTATATAATTAATTACTAATAATCATTTAAACCTGTTATTACCAATATTTCACAAATTCTTCATGTAAACTTAAGAGCACAGCTGTATGTTGAGTATGTCAACTTTGCTTGGTTCATCTTACTGGGGGGCAGCTACATGGATGTCGGTGCAGTCCACAATCATTGTGCAGTTGAAGGCAGAATGAATGAAGGCAGAATGAATTTATTATTGACTTAGAATGAAGCACAACTTCATGTCATACAATACATTGACTTTATTTGTAATTGTGTAAAAAAATGTGAGCATTGATTAGCAAGCAGGACCTGCAGCAACAGAGAATGGTGATGGATGGAGCTGGGAAGAGAGAAGAATAAAGAAAACAGATCAACTTTAATATCGGATATTAAAAATTCTATTTCAAAACAAGTTGCCGCTCCTACAGTTTTCTAGTGTGTAAAGATGATTTCACATGACCTATGCAAAATATCACACTCAATACATGTGTGTCTCTGGGGGGTGCATTGTGCCTTTGATGTATATAAATAATATACCATAACCAAATACTATTACGTACAGTGGAAATCAGGTTGCCAGAGCAGGTCAGTCCAGTGTGCATGTTCCTCAGGGTCTCAGCAGTTACAGGTGAGGTAAAGAAAATAAAAGAGAAAAAGGTCAGTATCAACACTTTAAAGTAACAACACTTTGAATAATTATCTCTTTTAATAATTTTCTCTCAGTAATCACTCAACTACTGTCTTTCCAACAAACAGATTGACTCACCCTCACTATCATCACAATGAAACACGTCCAGAAGAATGTCATGTAAAGCTGCCTGCCTGCCTTCGACTCTCCCTGAACTGCCTGATCTTTTAATGTTCAATATTAACCATTTGTGCAGATAGCATTAAGTAGAAAAGATCGCCGATGCTAATGTGGCGTTAGCCTACCTCCCACCCCCTTAGCACCTGGTGGAGGGGGCGATAGGCTACTCTTCAAATGTTTCACAAAATACTTACCATCATGACTACTCTTACTGTTTAACATTTTGGTTTACTTCATGTTAAGGCTAATACAAATGACAAGGCTAAGTAATGTAATGTAATGCTAACTAACGTGCTCGCTACTAGCTAGGTAGCTAACTTGACTATGTTCCATGCAAAACATGTATATTACCCAGAATCCTATGGGTGACGTCACGGACCCTACGTCCATTTATATATACAGTCTATAATATTACCTGATATGTTTGGTCCAACAACTCCTGGTCCTTTCATCAGACGGGAAGCGATAGAACGAGCAAGTGGTATGTTCACTTTTGTGATTACAACCTGTTGCAAAGCACACAGGCATCTTGTAAAAGTGAATTTATTGGAGCAATCTCTTGTATTTATTGGAGGGAATAAATCAGTTATGAGATCTTCTTCTTTGCTTTAATTGCGAGTCGCAACCAGTCTTGGAGCATTATCGCCTATAACATCACTTACGCGACCCAGAATGGGATATGGGATTTGTAGTCTTTCTAGTTGCGTACTTTTTTTACATGGAAATGATTGTTTAAGATTGACAAACATCATATGTGTCATTCGTGGCACAATTCAAACGGGATCAAAAGATAACTTTTCTCTCTCCATTGACTTCAATGTATAATTTTTCCCGTTCCGGGGTCCCATGGACCAGAAGTAGATGGGCGTGACTTCGCCACTCTATTTCATAGAAGCAGTAGGCTTGTTTGAGACCAAGCGGCAAACTCTGGGGAAGAGCCGGGACGCCAATACGGAAGTGCCACACACTGCAGTTCATATATTGGCCGATAGGCGATGGCTGCAGAAAGGAGCAATTTCCATAGACCCCATGTTAAAATGCCCAACTTTACGGCAGAAAAAAACATGTTTCTACCCATGGATGCAATACATATTATTATCGATATAGTTAGATTCCAGCTTCATGATTATGAATCTGTGAGTGAATTGTTTTCTAACACAACCCTTTTATTTATATTAGGTCTTAAAGTGTTTGCATAAATTAGGGCGTGGTCACTTTGATGGACACGTACATGTACGTGTCCATCAAAGTGACCAGCCTCACTGTCAGCTAACAGCAACTTGTCCACTCTGCTAGGCTACAACCATAGAGGCTACAGCGTTAGTTAGTCGTAGTTACTGTACTTGACCCTTTAGCCGTGTTCGTGGTGATTGTGGGAATATTGTTACAAATACCAGACAATTAAAATGTCGTGCTGTGCGCTTGAATGTACTAACAGAACTTCCAAGAAGTCTACTCTCAGCTTTTTTCGGTGAGTAAAATGATAATATTATACATGTTAACCCCGTTACCAGGTGTTTGTGTGCTTGTTAGCTTAGCTTGTTATGTAGCTTATTAGCCAGCTAAGGACGTAACCCTTTATACATGTGTATATATATATATATACAGTTTAGTTTATGATTCAGCCTTGGGTAAGACTTTTATAGTCTACGGCTGTGTTTATATATACAGTCTATGTTTGAGACGCGTTGCGGCTCGCCTCGAAAGTAGACGAGAATAGCCGATCGCAGCCGGGGGAGGTCTCAAAAAGCTCGCCTGAAGTCGGAGAGCTCGGAGTCGGCTTCGTCTTCTTCTTCTTCTCTCGGTTTTTTGGCGGATTGCAAACAACTTTAAGGTGCATACCGCCGCCTCCAGAGTCGGCTTCACTCGGTTTGCATTTATAAAGAATGCACACATGTGTTTAATCGTTAATGTCTATATATTAGATTCAACTTTATTGTTATTGCACATATTATAGGTACTGAGACAACGAAATGCAGTTTAGCTTCTAACCAGGAGTGCAAAAAGCAGTAAAGTAAAAAGTAATGTACACATCGAATGTGTGCATCGAATATTTTTCAAGGCAAAGATACGTTAAACCCACTGCAGCCTTGCACTTCGCCAGGAGAGGTCGCTGTAACTGAAGCTTCGAGAAATGAACCTATTTCCGACACAATTGTCCAAGTGGTTCGACGCTTCATTCAAAGCTTCATTTAGCCATCACTAGTTTGACCTTGATGTTTTGCTGAACCTAAAACATTCTGTTATTACTTTCACAAAGGCCGGATCACTCCTCTGATGGGAGTCAGAGCAAAGAGGTGTGCGAGTTGTGACCTTGTACCATCAAGTACCATCAAGTACCACCAGGTGTGCCCCCCTCCCCTTCTCTCTCTGTGTTTAAATATGCAACTGAAACTTTACTCTTCGTCTTTCACTCTACAGACAGTGATGCTCTCTCTATGATGAACTTCTTGAACGAATAAAATACAACAAAGACAATTGAAGTCTGAAAATAAAAAGTAAGCAATTTGTGGATTTAAAGGCCTCAGAATAAGTCGTGTCTGATGTAAGAAGTGAGGTTATTCCATAAGAAGGTGGTGTGAAAAGACCCTGTGGCCTGGCGACTTCTTTGTAACTCTGGCAACAACCAGGAGCACTGTAATCTGAGATCAGTATAATGTTTAAGAAGACCAGAGATGTAGAAATAAGTGGCATTAAAGTCTGACCTTTGTCAGAGTTAATGAAGGAAAGCTAAAGCTGGTGTAACGTGGTTACATAGTTTTAGTAAGGTTCTGTGTGCAGAGCTCCAAACCATTTGAAGACTTGTAGTACATGCACGGGGCAAGTCTAGATCATTTTAGATTAGATGCCACAAAATGGTTCACAATTAAATACAAAAGAAAGACAAGACGTTTAAAAACAGGAACATTGAATGATGCAGGACAGTGATCCCCAAATGACTAAATCCGATATATCAATCCTTTACAAAGACAATTAAAAAACTCAAGGTCCACCTACTAGCATTTCTGGAGCAGATGGGTTTGCTCATCTTATTATAAACTGCTTTGGAAACTTTACACAAAGCTTTTATAAACCTACTGGTGTTGCTCATAAAGTTTAACAGCTTGGCTCGTAGTTTTTTAAACATTACGAAATGTTCTGGTAAATCTGCTGTGTCAACAATATTTTATTTTTTTATACCAGCTTTAAATAAAAGTGCAGTATTGCATTTAAATAGATTGAATTACAAATTATATTTAACATCACTGTGACTCAACATCCTGTCAGATTTTGTTTGTCAAATAAAAGTTGATAATGACTGTGGATGTAATGCTGTCAGCAGTAACACATATGACTGTTAGACATATTAAATGATAAAATGAGATCTGCTTCCTCACTCTGTGGTATTTCCTCTGTGTATGAACGATTGTTCCTTTTCTTTTCCTTACGGTCTGATCTCAGGACTGCACATGCTGATCCTTCTTTTCTCTGACGTCTTTTGCCTCCCCCCCACATTAGCCCTCACACATTGATGTATTGGATTGCATGGGATTGAGGTGTAAGTATACACTGTGCCATTTGTGGGCTTTTTTTGTGAGTCATTACGTCACTATACAGAGAGGAAGTACGCTATGTAGTCTCACACACACACACACACACACACACAGTTTTACCATCTGTTGTTCACAGTATTTGCTGATATACATTGCTTTGTCTCCTAAATTCTTTGATCCGTCACGACCACACTGTAATTTGTTTGCAATGACACATGTCTTTTGTCTACAAGAGACTGTACGTTCAGCATATGTTCATTGTAGTGCACTGCACCTGTCTCCATCTATTAAAACAATTAGAAGACCAGAGATATACCTGTAAGAGGAGGTCATTAGTCATTTATACGCAGTGAGGTGGCCTCCAGGGAGAGATGAGGCGATCATCGAGCCCAGGATTGATGCAGTCTTTGGGCACGCTGGGGAAAAAGAGGGGGGGGGGGCAGCTTTGGAGGTTGAGTGACGCCATCACAGCATCAGCTCTTACAAAGACAGATTATGATTAACAGCTTTTTTTCCTTCATCCCTTGTCCTTCTTAAATCTGATGTTTTCTCTTTTTTTGTATTAAACAAGCTTGAATGCCGTTAAAGGTCAGAATCAATGTTCCCAAAGTAGCTACATAAACGCATTTAAATGTCTTTCTTTGGGAAAATGTCTTGTTTTTTCTCAAATTTGTATGCCATTTGTATATGTTAAGATCTTTCCATTGTTTTTTATGTTTGCAACCACACAAGGGTCAACTTTGGAATTAACTTATGTGCATATATACTGTATAACATATGCATGCATATTATATTTTCACAAAAAACAATGGTTACACTTGTTTGTTTTAATCTGTCACGATGCAGTTCTTTGAACATGACAAGCTTGATAATGTGCTGTGCTTAGAAATGTTTTTGTTGAAAATGTTGACAAATGTGTCAAAAAAATAATTATGGCTTTTAAGTTCCATTTGATTTTTTAAATGTTTTGTTGAAATACGTTTTTTCATCTCTTAAGAGCTGTTTTCATCAGTCTGTGTGTTTAATGTGAACTGACGTTTCAAGTGATAAACTCAAATGACACAAGTTATGCCAAGAATGTCAAACAGCATAACCAAACGTAACATGACAACAGGCACGTGCACACATAGACATCAAAGTGGACTTGAGCCCCTGCCCTTTTTCTTTCTCCAGAGAATGTGCCCTTTTTCCCCCCTTTTTTTATTTTCATAAATGAATATATCTACTGCTGTTTGCGCACAGTTTCCCTTTCCAAAAATATATTGATTGAATACAAAATATCAGGTCGGGAGAATAGACTGAAGTTCCGTAGCTCTCCCTCCCTCCACGTCTCCTGCACAGCGGCGCGGACATCGGTAGTCCCTTCAGACAGACAGGTAGCAGCACCTCCCACTTTACAGTCGCATGTTATGCCGGCTTTTCTTGGCTTATTTTGAAGGTGAGTGGTGATGAACAAATTACTAAACTGCCAGTGCCTCGAGTTTACAGATAATTAGCTAAAAGACAATAATAAATATAGTGTAGTGCCGAGAGAAAGGGAGTCGGAGGCGGTGCATCGAAGGTGCAAAAGGCAACTTTATTGCGGAGCTGCAAAGGACATGTTGTCGGGTCGCAGCCCGGGTCGACAAGAGGAAGAAGCCAGGAGGGCACACAATATATATAGGTAGCAACACATATGTCCGTGCGGAAACAATACCCCCAACCCGTAGTTCCATGAGTGAATTATGTACAGTCAATTAGTGATCACTACACAAGCCCCCCCAGAATTCAACCATGGACACTATCCCCGTGTCCGGGAGGAAGCACCACAGGGGCCGAGGAGGGTGGGGCCGGGCCATGGAACGGGCCGTCGGAAGGGGGCCGCAGGAGAGGGTAGGGGCCCTAACGAGGGCGAGGGCATCCTCACCGGGGGTTGGAGACGGGCCGGAACGGGGCCGCAGTAGGCGTCGTAAGGGGGCCGCAGTGCTGCGACGTGGGGACGGCGTGAATATCCCGGTGGTCCCCAGCAGGGAGGAGCGCTGCCCGGCCGCAGGCGAGGGCACAACGGCGGCGGGCACCAAGTCCTCGGGAGGAAAGAGCCGGGTCCCCGGGGGGCAGGAGCAGCACCCCTGGGAGGAAAAAGCCGTGGACAGGGAAGAGGCCAGACGGGGAGGCCGTCCGAAGCTGCCGTCGAGGCGAACCGTGAGCCGCGGTATGAGGAGAGGCCAGGCAGGGTCCCGGAGCGCGCCACCCACGGGCCGATGAAGGCATGGGCGACGTCCGAAATCGCCGAGGCAAAGGAAGAGGCCAGACAGGCTCCGGAGCGCGCCACCCACGGGCCGATGGCAGCATGGGCGACATCCAAAACCGTTGAGGCAAGACGGGGTCCAGGAGTGCACCACCCAGGCGTCGATGAAAACGTGAGAGTGTCCACATGAGGTCAACCGGCCGGTCGAACCTCCTCTCCGGCACCAGAAAAAGCTCAAAAAGGGTCGTACTGTCCACGGTCAAAAACAGGTGGGCGAAATAGTGAGAGGATCCACACGAGGCCAACCAGACATGGTCGAACCTCCTCTTAGGCACCAGAAAAAGCTCAAAAGGCTGATAGCCGTTAGCACTAGCCGTTAGCAGGCAGCCATCCGTAGCTGCTAGCCGTAGTTAGCCAACGTGGTTAGCTGCTAGTTGTCGTTAGCTAGCGCAGCTGGGACGTGCAGCCGCATGCCCCGAAGAAACCCCACGAGGTAGCAATCGGGTTCATCCCTACCCAGCAGGTCGTGCATCGTCCCCTCTGTAGTCGGAAGGCAGATGCGGGAATGGTGAGCAACGTCCCCAG
This sequence comes from Harpagifer antarcticus, assembly GCA_902827135.1. Taxonomy (NCBI): domain Eukaryota; kingdom Metazoa; phylum Chordata; class Actinopteri; order Perciformes; family Harpagiferidae; genus Harpagifer; species Harpagifer antarcticus. Next base: position 4,661,108 of record CADEHL010001005.1, read on the forward strand.
CCATTCCGCGGGGCGCACACCGAGCCTCAGTCCGCGTGCCGGTGGCAGCCACGGACGATTCCAATCCTCCCCGGCATTTCGAGACGAAAAACTGAGTTTTTCTGCCGTGTACGGGTCCGTCCCGGAAACTTCACGAAACGTATCAGGGTCACCAGTGTAGTGCCGAGAGAAAGGGAGTCGGAGGCGGTGCATCGAAGGTGCAAAAGGCAACTTTATTGCGGAGCTGCAAAGGACATGTTGTCGGGTCGCAGCCCGGGTCGACAAGAGGAAGAAGCCAGGAGGGCACACAATATATATAGGTAGCAACACATATGTCCGTGCGGAAACAATACCCCCAACCCGTAGTTCCATGAGTGAATTATGTACAGTCAATTAGTGATCACTACAATAGTTAACTAAGGAAGGTAGGCTACTAGCTAATGGATATGTTAGCTCAAGGTTTAGCTAAGGCAATTTATCATGGGCAGCATACAACCTAATGTACTGTACTTAAGGGGGGACACTTAAAGTGAATACAGTAAAATGTGTATCTAATAAGGTCATCACAATCGCCACATTGATATGCAAATTAGGCGTTCACCAGGCCTAATTTGCATGCAGTTACCAAGGCATTGCAGGTGAAAAGGATCAAACTAAAAAACACATCACCTCACAACTTCCCCAGATAGTTACTTACGTCAAGTTAGTATTTTCCCCGGAAATGTTATGTTTAAATGCAGATTAGCCTTAAATCCATAGATTAATTCAGACATGGTAGTAAAACGAACACCATTTATATGTGTTTCTTGGAAGTTTTATTTCCATTGGAGTGAAAGAAAACATGGAACAAAGTAGACCAAAATAACAAGTACATGAAAAAACGAGATTTTTGCCTGAAATGTCCTTAAACAGTCTCATTTAATAACTAATAATTGTACTAGTTTGTTGTCTGCTCTTGTGCGTAGTGAATACTAAAGAAGACCATTGTCTCTGTGTTAGCTGATTATTTTGTAGAATGATGTTGAGTAATAATTAAGTGAGTGTGAGGGTATTAAAATAAATTGGTCAGTAAGTCAGAGATGTGCAACTATATTTAACTTTTTGTTTTAAAACATTTTTTTATAAATGATTATGGGAAGTGCCCTTTTTCTCCCTTGAGCACCCGCCCCCCAAAATGTCTGTGCAAGTCCCTGCATGACAACATACAGACTTAGTTAAAAAGGGAACATTAAAGACTTCATACAGGTGCAGTGAATGTGGAAACATTGACACTTAGGGCAAATCAGTCAGGGCACTGCAAACAGAAACAAACGAGCCCCAAGCAGCCATGTTAGTACTTGAATGAACGACTTCGTATTTAAAAGTAGCAGTTGAGTGTTTAAATGCCAGATAACGCACCCTCTCTAAAACATTCTCACTTTTACACCGGTTGGAATACGGAGTTGTTAAAAAAAGTGGCTACAGTACTTGTGTTAAATTGTGTGAAATATTCTCAAGTTCACCATCAGCTAAAGTTACGCTAAAAAAATAAATGTTGCAAATTTGACACTTGATTGATTTGGTCAATATGGAGATAGAAGCGCTACATTTCCTGATGCCAACGCTATTAAATCCAGGGAGGGAAACATTTTCTGAATTACAAAGTTATATTATAAAGTTTCGACTAGTGAATGTTATCCCTGTGTTGAAACCTTTAACCCTGAGCAGCGCCGGCACATTTAGTTTCATTCCCTTTTTGTGTTTTTCTTCTCAAGTTCCCAGCACTTCTCGAGTTCGCAGAGAAATAAGGCTGGGAAGTTGAAATCCCTAACAGTAACTCACTCTTTAATTAAAACAATAAACAGCTTTTATGAGTCTGCAGCAGGGTTATTTCACACCCTCACGCACACTTATGTTTGCTGTTAGGAACTTGCAGGCTTAAGCCGGCGTAAACCTGTCTTAAACACAACATGACACCTGTTATAATCACTCAGTCGTGTGCGCTAAATGCCAAGCAGGATTATAGCATATGTCATGTCATGGATTATGGAAGCTTTATGTATGTACGTGGATGAATCTTTCCCTGTCACCTCTGTGGAAATGCCATGGGCTACCACTTAAATCTCCTGTGTTTTTCTTTGTGTTGTGTGTACCCATTGTGTAGCGTATCAGCATGTCTGAAAAAGCAAACATAGGGCTCCTTGCAGTGTTTCTCTTGCCCAGTCCTGAAGCCTGTCTGGCTTACTCTCATAGTATTGCAGGGGGGGAGGGATGAATCACAGCTGCTGTCTGACGTAAATGCAGCACAAACGTTTGTGCGGTCGCTGCCCCTCTGACAGCTCTAACCAGGGCTTACCTCACACACCCTTCATTTCACTTCTGCAGTGTAGCTACACCTTGTGATGGATGTTACAGTCAAGTAGATGCTGAGAGTCATTTGTGTGAAAAACAGTAACAGATTGTCATCTGTCTGTAATGGTGCCATCTGACGTTGTTGTGTACATATCAGCTTGAGATTTACGTCATTGTGCATGCAGAGCCAAGACACAGCAGGAGGCCAATTAGGGGTCCTCCACCGACTGTACAAATCAAGTTGAGTTTACTACTTATTAGTTGTAAAAATTGTGGCTTTTAAAATGGCTGTTTTTAAAAAAAAGAAAGTACTTCCAGTTTCCAGAGATATTTTTTGTGATGTCATTCATTTGCACAAGCTGAAGACAAGGCAATGCTAAAGGAAATGCTATAGCATTTGTTTAATGGACCCATGGATGGTGAAAATGACATGAAGATCAGAATTTAAAGACTGTACAGCACACTCCAAGATGAAACAACATAATTAACAGAGTCGACATGGAAGAACCTCAGGGAGATCAATGGAAAAAGGATCTCTAACAAAGTAAGACAGTGACAGAAGCATGGCCATTCATTTACATATGGGATGATATAGATGAGTACCAACAACTGCATTTCCTAAATCTTACTCGGGTAAAAAGGGAAATAAACCCTGCCTTTTAAACATCCTCACTGATGCAACTGGACCTTGATAACAAAATTAACCTTAAAAATAGCTCCGATTTACCAGCACTGTTTATACATTTCCCACAGCCCTGTCTGTTACAACTTTGCAACTAAACCAGCGCCCTTGTACTTAGGTCAGTGTTTATGCCATTTTATGATGCGGTCAAGCATTAATGCACACCGCAGTCCAGCTGACTAATTTCACTGGAAGCCCAACACGTTTAGTGAGACAACGTCCTACATTATCTGTGTTCATGAACTCAGAAAGCATTACAACTAAACTCTTTGAAAAAAATAGAATAAAATAGACTTTGCATGACCCACATGGACGAATAAGATGGATTGGTGCACCTCAGAAAGGATTCAGTCGCCTCCATTGATTGAAAAAAACCCCTGTATTGAGCAAAAGTCATATTTTGGAGTAAATCATCTCTTCTTGATGCTGGCCACCTCTGGTAAAATTGCCTACATCCTTATTGAAAAGAAAGTACTGTTCCTACCCTGATAGTATAATGGCCTATGTCAAGAGTGTGACTTAGGCAATATATTTTTAAAAGATAATTGCTTAAGTCACATTGTCATGTGACTTAGGCAATTTGACAAGCTTTACAAAATGGCTGCTTCAAGAAGAAAGAAAAACTAACAGATAAATTAAGTTATTTTCATGGTTCAGGGCTTGTCCCCTGTCGGTAAGTGATGTTTACTATACTATAGGCTAGGCTATAAATGTTGTGTAGTTATTTAGTCTTTTAATTTCACAATTTATAGTTACTGTAGCTAATGTAGCTACTGTAGGTACTATAGTTACTGTAGCTAATGTAGCTACTGTAGCTCCATAAAGTTTGCACACATTTCCCTCTGGGACAATAAAGACTCATCTAAAAACTAATCTTTCAAAACTAACGGTTACAATTACAGCATAATTATAAATAAGGAAAAGTACATTTTGCGTTTGTCTGCTTTAATTCTTAATATTGTCCTTTTTCCACATTACATTTCCATCTTATTAGGAAAGATTAAATGTTTTTTAACTGAATTTGGCCAAATAATATTCATTAAATAGCTTTAATGTATTAATGCATAGGACCACAGTGCAATTACAAAAATGTTTTTCACAATGATCACACAGTTGTGACCGTACGCCTACTCCTTTTTGGTAGGAGATGCACTTGACTTTTCAGACACCGATCAGGAATCATCCAATGAAAATGAGACTGTCGTTAAAGAGGTGGAGCAGCATGTACCAGGCCAAGACACTGTGTGTTTCTTAATGTCGAGGACGCTTCCTTGTCCTCCGAGTCAGGTCCATCAGAGGCTAGGCAAGAATCATTCCTGGCTTTCGGAGAACGAAGAATGGAACAGGCTAGCAAGTGTGCAGGTGTGCGTCATATGAGAAGCCCCGCCTTACATTTTCTGCCAAAGATTTTGGGAATTGGTCCGTACGCAAAGCATTGTGGGGATTTTAAGACCGTGGAGTCTACACATGTCCAGCCTCGAGATTTCCAGCAACGAATTACGCCGGCCTCGGTAGAATTCCAAGGATCCTGAACATTGGAACAGTCCTTCGGCGGCGCTCGATGACGTAGTATCCTTGAAATAGTGGCTCTGGAGCAGCCTTACTCGACATTGAGAAACACCCTGAATCAGATGGAGCAGACAATAACCTTAACACTTTCATTGAAGAAGAGAGTGTTGCTGAAGATGCCTTAGCAGACCCGTCCACACCATGAAGAAGACATAGATGATGATGATGTTATCATTGACCCAAACTACAATCCATCCTCTGATGAGTCCTCTGTTCCTGAAAATGAAGACAGTCTGGCAGCAACTTCAGAACATTATGGTCCTCATCTAAAGGATGTGTATGAAAACAATACGGTCAAAAGGAAACAACATAAATACCTCAGCCCAGAAAAATGGAAGCAAAATGAATCCAAGAAGAAATGTCTCAAAGGAATGGCATACAAGGCCAAAGGTGGCAAAGAAATAGCTGCAAAGGCTATGGGCCTTCCCTGCAATTCGAAGTTCTGTCAACGAGTCACGACTTGAGACTGTCAATCCATTACAGAAGAGGCAGTGGATATTTCAGAAAGTTTGGTCAATGGACAACTGGGAAGAACATCGGTTTATACGTCACCACTTTGGTCACAAAGGTTGCCATGAAGCAAAAGAAAGAAAGTTGGTGAGGGATCCAGACACAGTTCATCATTTTCCTACCAACTGAAACTTCAGGATGGAACAAATCTTAAAGTGTGCAAAGCTTTGTTTCTTCTACACTTGGTATCTCTGAATGAACCATTACACTGGCTGAACAAAGACACCATCGACCATGACGAACAAGTGGCAGACCCACCAACTACATCTCCACCTAAGAGTGGCAAAAATGCAAAGCTGGAAATGGCTGTTGCAGATTTCCTTAAGGACTGGTTATAGGATCTGCCCACTGTTGATTCACACTACTGCCTACAAAGACAAGAAGTTCCTTCACCCAAGCACAACCATCTCCCAACTATATCAGGAATATCAACAGGCAGCTGCAACTGCTGAAGTTGGCGCTCTGCCAATCAAGGCGAGGAGGTTTCAGGACCTTCCATCCATGACACATGTCATGCCCTTCGAGTGTCATCAGTTTTTTGACAATTTACTACATAATTAGACACACACACACACACACACACACACACACACACACACACACACACACACAGCCACACACACAGCCACACACACACACACCAAGATGACTGAGAAAGGTTCAGGGGAGAAACTGATTTAAATGGAAAAGGGTTAGCTACAATTGAAAACACAGCCAGACCCGGCGTCATGGGCGGGCCCCGTGGGGCCGGGCCCGCCCATCCAGGATTTGGGCCCGCCCGTCCAGGATTTGGGCCCGCTGTTTTAATCAGGGCTGAATACAACATTTTAATTGTTTTATTATTATGTTCAGTGGCGGCGCCAGGGTATACTGGGGTAGGCTACAGCCATACCAAGAAATGGCTTAGCCCCACCATGAAAATGATTTTAAAGTAAGCCAAATAAAGTCCGCCAACTCGCGCGGAGTAAATTGCACAGACAGCAGTAAATACCGAAGACTAGAAACGGGTTGAAAACTTTTGTCACATAGTGATCATCTTCTCAATAGAACATCTTTGATAATGTCTTCTGGCCAATCAGAATCACGATAACGGCGTGGTGTTGTTGCAGGAAGTCCCGACGGAGAATACTTTTGCTGTAGTACATCTCTATACATCGATACAACGAAATAAGTAATGAAATAAGACCCCACGGTTATGATGATTGATAGGTGTGTGGGCTGTCTTTCATTTTGACACACAGAACAATGGGGGCTATCCACCCTTATCCACAACGTAAAGTCATTCACACAGCCTCTCCTCTTGTCTCTGTGAGGAGCAGCAGGTTCAGCTTTCAGAACAAAGTAACAAAGAACTAAAATGGCATTCATTTTTTTTTAAATATCTCGTGTAGTAGGCCTAATAGATTTATTTATTTTTCTTCTCAAGAGAGTACCAGAATGTGTATTTTATGTTTAGTATTTCAAAAAATCTCTTGTTACTTACATCAAGACAAATGTGCCTTTTTATTTCATACAGTTCAATTTGGATTGAGACAGGGAAATAATCTAAACCTCACGCGTGGCCTTTCACTGTCAAGGGGAGCATGTATGTAATTACATTGCAAATACTGATGTGAGCCCCACCACTGTATGGGTTAGCCCTACCAGAGATTACCCAACACAAATATTCTGTTTGTTGTTATTTGTAGGGCTTTGTCCTAATATTTATTTTTTGTTTTAAACTATGTTGAAAGCTTAGTTTAATACCTTTTTTTTTTTGCTATGAAATTCTGAATGAAAGGCTGCGCGCGAGACTGGTTTTTCGCTGGGTTGAGTCGTGTGGGTTTTTGAGTGAGATGCGGCACAGCAGCCTGTCAGTTTACTCTTGCTAGGTTAGTTTCGCTATTATCATATTAGAAGACATCAGTTACGTTACCAACGAGCTAGCCAGCCAGCCAGGGACAAGGGAGGCTGGCAATCAATTATATTTTGAAGAGAAATTGACTCTCAAGCCAGCTTTCTCACAAACTCCTGCTCTGTGCGCAGACACATCTCGAGATTTCCCAGGAAATGTAAGTTTCGGGTTGGGCCCGCCCTGGTAAATCAAATGCCCGCCCAGAGACGTATGTCTGCCGCCGGGTCTGAACACAGCAAAGAAGAGCTGGAGGGAGTAGTGAGGAGAGGCACATGCCTCCTCAGGGTTTGATTTACTTGCCTTTTGTTTTATTTAGCTAAGAGTGATTTAAGTTGTAGCTTTTGAGTTTGCTATATTGAATTAAAGGGCCAACCACGGCCAAACTGCTCTCTGTTTCCTGAGTCTCTGTATGCTCCTCTAGCATTTTAAACTGTTAGTGGCTGACCCAGCCCCATGGTCTGTCACAGTAATGCGGGAAAGAGAAGTGCACTGTTTTGCCTAAGTCACTTACTCCAGAAGTAATAAGGCCTAAGTCAGGTTTCAAATTGTCTAAGTCACAACAACATGTTCGTAAATTGGCCTAAGTCATCTAATCCTCTTATTTTACACAATTGACAGACAGTGTTATTTGTATGTCAATAGTCATATATTGTCATAGCCTTTTTGTGTGAAATAATTAATATATATCATATATTCTATATTTGGTTAAGTTTTTTCTGTTTTTTGAAAAACTTTCAAATATGACTTAGGCCATTAGTTTAACAAGGTGACGACATCGTTCTCCCCAAGGACTGTGTGTGTATGAGCATGTTTGTTGTCCTGTTTACACACATGCCCTGAGCAAAAGTGTGCCTGCATACGTTTGGTCAAGGTGCTGCATGTTTTCAGAGAATCTACACCTTTCTGCATATTAATGAAATGGAGGTATTGAACTGAGGGAGGAAATTGACTTGCTTCAGGCAGTACAGATTTGATTAGTGCGCACGTTCTCAATGGAAGGCTTAGTTAGGTAAGGGGATTATAAATGCACCCCCGAGACTTTGACGCAGGCTGCTGACATCATTGCCTGTACCTCCTTTGACCAATTCTGCTCACTGCCATAGAGGAGGAGGGGGGGGGGGAGGGGAGGGAGGGAAATGAGGGGAAGGGGGACAGTAACGAGGAGGCTTGATGTGAAGGAAAGAAAGGATTTATATTGTAGAAGAAGCATTATAAGAAGATATTATATAGAGTAGGACATTCGTAGTGTGGCTAATTTAAGAAAAATAAAAGGGAATGGTATTTAACCGCCCACCTGACCTGCTACCAGGATATTTATACTGTCACTCCTGCAAAGAAGCAATCCCAACACCTTCTTCTTCATGCCTTCAAAACATGATTATGGCTATAAAAATGTCACCATGAGCCCGACGCTAATTATACAGAGTTTCACATTGAGATAATGATATGTGACGCATATAGTGTAGGAGGTATGGATACAATTTTAAAAAGACGGAAACTTTCCTTAAGAGCTGCATATGAGGCTGAATGCATACATGCTATAGCTGGAGGTTACCTAATGAGAGAACAAGTTCAAGTTCGAGAGATATATCCTTTATTATTTGATAATAGTTGTTTGTGATAAAGGGCTGATTGAGACAGTCTCTTATCTCTGCTGTTAAAAATGGTCTGACTGTGGATGGTGCACTTTAGGTGGGATGTGCAGATACTGCAGCACAGTGTGGCAGGGTACTCCCCTGGATACTTCACTCTCTTGTATATTTATTTTCAGCACTAAGTGTCTGACATTTACTAGCTGCAGAGAAGGTAGTGGAAGTAGATAAACTATGGAGGAAAAAAGGGGGAGTGGGAGGGGAGATGGAAACAAGAGCAGGGCTTGTGCTGCAGTTAATCTGAAGTTAATCATTAAAGTGAGCAGTGGGTGGTCTGCTGTTAGATGAAGAGAGCAGGTCGAGCTGGACCAAGAACAGAGGAGGAACTGTGTCAAACTATCTGCCGTCTGCTTTTATCTCACAAAAGCCCTAGCAACAAATCAAACACAATGCTAAACACTCGGCGCTCAAACAGGGGAGCGCTTACTGTCAGCTGAAGTGCCTGTCAAAATGTTAGACAGTTGCACCAGAGCAAATCGTATTGGTTGGTTCAAAGACTTCATGTTCAAGCATTCATGCTCTCTTCTTCTATTGTCAGAACTAGAACTCAGCTGTTGAATTAAAAGAGAAATACTTGCTAGTTTATCAGACAACTTTAACTGTAAAACAGTTGCACTGAACACACGCACACTCTTCTTTCATTAATCACTGGATATTGCATTAAAAAGTTAAGTTTCAATTGATATTTTTTATGACAATATCCTAGAACAAGTCACATATAAACAGAATATATTTGATATATTGCCCTAACCCTGAAATGTCATGATTACAGTAATGCTGTGGGGACCTTGGTGCATTTGGCCCAAAAGAGAAATGGTCCCCACATGGTTGAAATGAACAACAATACACACAACCCCACACTGAGTTTTGAGTACACTGTGTTCTACTCCATTTGATCTCTGTAGCGTGTACATTCTTGTACTTCAAAAACAGGAAAGTTTCACTTGGCAAAAAACAGAAATGAAAAAAACAGTATGTGTGACTAAATGAACCCAAAGTCCTTTTGCTCTGCGGGATGCTGCAATAAATTTTCTGGATTTATTGTTCTAGCAAATCAAAATCACTTGCATACCGGCGAATAAAAACAGCAATATGTTCTGCATTTACTGTGTGTGTGTGTGTGTGTGTGTGTGTGTGTGTTGTGTGTGTGTGTGTGTGTGTGTGTGTGTGTGGTGTGTGTGTGTGTGTGTGTGTTTGTACAGTGGTCAGCCAGCATTAAGGGTCAGACTCTGTAAATCCCCCAGTGTACGGAGCATGAGGAAAGGGAGTAAGTAGTAAGGAAAATGGAAGACTTCAGCAGAGATGAAAGTGGTACAGAAGTACTTTTGTTTAGAAGATAAAAGAGAAGCTGGAGATGGAAGGTTTTCGATAATGATTACATCACTTTCTGACGAGATGTCTCATTTATCCAAATTAAACATGCAACACTATATATAAACCTCTCAGCTCTTATTGGATAGATAGTAAAGTTGGATAAAGTTGTTGTGCCAGATACCACTTCAAACCCATCATACAAATCATAAGGACTTCAACCCTGCTCTAGCTGTCCTTATTTGGCTTTGGTGCAGTAGAGGATCTCATCCCTCGTTTCACTCAGCCTGTTGTGATCTGAACCCTCAACAGTGCAGGGAGACAATGGAGGTCAGGTGGAATAGATTTAACTAAGAGAATGAGGAAGTCAATTAAGACATTGGAGTTAACAAAGAAATGATAAGTTAATTTGGAGGAATTATACACGCAAAAAACACGTATTTGGGAATGGTCCCCACTCCAAATCATGTAACCAATCAAGTGTAACTATAGCCTGTTATTCCCCTAGCCAATCAGACCTATGGTTACTTCCTTTGAAAACCACTCACTAACCTTGCCCTGAAGACATTTGTACATGTTTCCAGCTCTCTCTTCACTTTTCTTCCTCTCCTTCCTCTAGTAAGCTGTTGGGGCCCAGCTGAGAGACCATATGGACACAAGATGAAGCAACACCTACAGGGATAAACAGAAACGTTCCTTCCATCTGAGCTCAGTGTCACTTTCAGGTCATACTTGTTATTCATTGCCTCAGTAAATAAATTATGTTGGAGACATTAGGTGGTATACATATCTTAGTCGTGGCAAATGGTTTACATTGCTGAAGAGGAAATTCGATTTTTGATTGAGACATTCATGGATGTATCTCAATGTCTTTGTTGATCCGATGAATTTTCCAGAAGCGCTACCATGAGGTTGACATTTGTTTTTTCAAAGGTCCCATATTGTAAAAAGTATAAATTTCACAAAAAAATGTTTATTCTAAAAGAAGGTCTATTTATATACTGGGAAAGTATCGAAATGGTGTGGATTTTCCAAAGCTACCAACTAATCAATGAGCAAACTGGAAGCTTTTAACATGCTAAACTGTAGTGAACATAGTAACCATACACCTGCTAAACATTACTTGCTGGATGTGTTCCAGTCAGGCTTTCGTCCAAACCACAGCACTGAGACTGCTCTTGTAAAGGTCTTCAATGACATCCACTTAAACACAGACAGTGGCAGAACTTCAGTGTTAATATTATTAGATCTCAGTGCTGCGTTTGACACTGTTGACCACAACATATTACTCGACCGACTAGAAAACTGGGGTGGGACTTCAAAAACAGTTCTAAATTGGTTTGAATCCTACTTAAAGGACAGAAACCACTTTGTTTCTATAGGTAAATACACATCTGAGTTGACAAATATGACATGTGGGGTACCTCAAGGCTCCATCTTGGGGCCTCTTCTCTTTAACATCTACATGCTACCACTGGCTCAGATAATGAAAAACAACAACATAAGTTACCATAGCTAGGCGGATGACAAACAAATTTACGTAACAATTTCACCAGGAGACTATGCTCCAATTCAAACACTGAGTAAGTGCATTGAACAAATCAATGACTGGATGTGTCAGAACTTTCTCCAATTAAACAAAGATAAAACGGAGGTAATGGTTTTTGGAGCCAAGGCAGAACGTATAAAAGTTAGCGCTGAGCTTCAGTCTGCAATGTTTCAAAACAACAGATAAAGCCAGAAATCTAGGTGTAGTCATGTACTCTGACCTGAGTTTCAACAGTCACATTAAAACAGTTACTAAATCAGCCTACTATCACCTAAAGAATATATCTAGGATTAAAAGACTAATGTCACAGCAGGATTTGAAAAAACTTGTCCATGCTTTTATCTTCAGTAGACTGGACTACTGCAATGGTGTCTTCACAGGTCTCACTAAAAAATCTATTAGAAAGCTGCAGCTAATTCAGAACGCTGCTGCTTGAGTCCTCACTAACACTAAGAAAGTGGATCACATCACTCCTGTTCTGAAGTCTTTACACTGGCTTCCTGTGTGTCAAAGAATAGATCTCAAAATACTGCTGCTGGTTTATAACGCTTTGAATGGTTTAGGCCCAAAATACATTTCTGACCTCCTGCTAAGTTATGAACCATCCAGATCTCTCAGGTCTTCAGGGACTGGTCAGCTTTCTGTCCCCAGAGTCAGAACTAGGCAAGGCAAGGCAAGGCAAGTTTATTTATATAGCACTTTTCAACACAAGGCAATTCAAAGTGCTTTACAAAAAATTAAAGACATTAAGAAAATGGCATTTAAAATCAGTCATTAAAAAGAAAAGCTAATAAAATAAACATTAAAAGAAGAAATACATGGATAAAAGTTACAGTGCAGTCTAAGATATGAATAGTTCAAATAAAAGCAGCGACAAAAAGAAAAAAGTCTTTAGCAGTAGATCAGAAATGTATTTTGGGCCTAAACCATTTAAAGCTATTAAACTATTCACATCTTAAACTGCACTGTAACCTTTATCCATGTATTTTATTTTTCCTTTTAATGTTTATTTTATTATCTTTTCTTTTTAATGACTGATTTTAAATGCCATTGTCTTAATGTCTTTCGTTTTTTGTAAAGCACTTTCAATTGCCTTGTGTTGAAATGTGCTATATAAATAAACTTGCCTTGCCTTGCTCACATTTGATTATTTTAAATTTCTAAAACCCCTTATCCCCTCTAAATCCAGACATCAGGGGTAGTAATGATGGCTTTATTGTTTCTTTGTACATGATTTTAATCAGGTTCTGCCTTTTTTTCCCACTTTCCACTGTCCCATATATAACATATATTTCCTCATTAGAAGCTCAATTCTGTAAATCCCCTGTTGGTTTAGTGTGTGTCTGAGTGTGGCTGGAGTGGAGAGAGAAAACGTGACACACCAGCCTTAAAGAATCCTCACCTTTAGTATTTTTGAGCATTAGAAAAGGAGCATTACGTCACTCGATCGCTTTGAGAGGTGCATCACGCTGCTTCACTCAAAGATGACCTCTTCTTAATGCTTCCTTCTTTTGTGCTATCTCTTTCCCATGCCATCTTTGGATCATTTAATAATGCTCTTCTTGTTTTTTTAATTGTAACAACCTAATTATTGTATCTGTCACTGTTCTTTATCTACAATTCATTTCATTCTCCTTGCCAAGCTTACTATCACCTATTTGGGTACCCCGACCCCCTCTCCTGCCACCCTCAGCCCTGGATAATAGACTGATCCGTGGTATGACGCACATGGCTCTGTCTCCTGAGGGGCTTTTTGCATACACGAACATTCATAAGGGCTCTGCGTAGCCTGGTGTGACGACACAGGCGCTACCCAGGTATTACATCTTGAGATAACTGACACCACAGATTACTGTATCAGCAGCTCTGTTGATACAATACACTGCACATTCTTTAGCAGAAAAAGGCTTTTGTTACTGTGTAGCTAACAGGGTATTGAATGGGCAGATCATTTTTCCTTGTGATTCAAATTCACATATATTTTGCATCAAGTTAAACCGAATAAAAGCACTGATACATTCAAGTCAGCTGATACAAAAGGTGACACGTTTGCGTTTCAATTGTTTAAGGAATAACAATTCAGTCTTCTTAAAGATAAAGCAGAAAAAACAGCCCACTGATTTCTGAGCAGTGTTTGAATGAATGAATGAAACTTTATTACAGACTCAGGGTCCAGATAATAAGACAGACATTACATAGATAAAAAGACAAGGCATTACATATAATAAATTACATACACAGCATAAAATGAAGTCATAGTTTAAGAATAATTTAAATCAGTGTCCGACAAGAGACAATTATACCAATGTCTCCACAGCTGCGATTGGTAGTGTGTAATACTATACCTTGTGTTAGATTGTATTGTACATTATGTTTATGTAACATAATGCTTTGTTTGCACATAGGATGCTGGTGTCTCAAGGATAATGTGCAGTGAGCCGGCTACAATTAAGGGAGAGCAAGACCTGCCGACCTCTGCTTGTAGGGGATTATTTCACCGAGGTCAGGTGAAATAAAATGTTGAGATTGACAAATTAAGAATAGTGTATTCAACGAAGATGTGTAAAAAATTATAACATATGTGCTTTGTTAAAAATTGCATTTCTGCTATCACTAGCCAGTTAGCTGAACACTTAAGCTTGTTGAATTGTTTTTATCAAAAGCGGACATTTTTTCAGGTTATCAATCTGTAGGTTTTGCTTCGTTTTATGTGTGGAAAGACAAATCATTCACATCAATAAAGTATTTTCAATTTTCTGGCACCCTGGGGGCCTTTACCACTAAACTTCTGCTCAGGAAAAGCATCTAAACGACGGGTCTACTATCATTTATTTTCTTAGGAAATATTGTGTTTTTCCATAAACATACAATACTGAGCCAAGTCAAACATTATTTATTTTTCTTGTTCCCTCTAAATAAAACATTGTTGTTGAAACATCATAAATCAGTGACATATTGTCATTGATAATAGAATATTTTATAACTATTACAACCACAAACCCCTTAGATCAGTGAGAGAAACATGATTGAGTTTATGTGAGTGAGAGATCTGTGAGGCTCTCATCACTGAAATTGTTTATATTGAGAAGGGCTGGTGCTAGACCTCCTGGATGATCGTTTGACGCACAAGCTCCCTTCCTGCTAAGTCAACAATCGGAGACAGACAGTGGTAATTAGCAAGAAGAATGATACCCCTGTCCTACGTGACCACGACACCAAAGATCAGACAAAGGACCTTTCACGCACTGTCAGAGGTTGCAAAAGTAAATAACAAAATAAATGGACTGAGTTTTAGTAAATTGAACATCTACCCCAGGTAATCTGTCAACACAGTGTCTGGGAACATGACATAGTGATGTTGATGAAGTACTGACACAAATATTTACTGATACACCATGAATATAATAAGAATACGCCCAATTTAATCACAACATTTGCATAATGACATGTATTGTTGATGTAGCGGTTAATAGGCTAATAGTGGTTTAAGAGATATTTATCTTTGTTCAAAAGTTTGGATTATGTTAAGTTTACATGTAACAAGAGAACCAGTCCTGCTAGCGAATCTGTGATGCTGATGATGAATTGGCGGTGGTGCTTTGAGCTTAATGCTTACATGCTAGTATTTACAATGCTAGCTCGCCATGTTGGCAGGTGTAGTTTTTCCCATGTTCACCATTTTCATTTAGCTTTTTAGTATGCTAGCATTTGCAAATTACCACATATGTGAAGTATAGATGAGTTACATTTGCAGATATTTGGTCATAAACCAGAGCATTGGACAAATAAGCTGTACTTCACACACACTGCTATTTAGCAAATGCTAGCTTGTTACCACACTAAAGCATAATTCCAAACATGCTAAATATTAAGCCGGAAAAACATTAGCATTCTTATTGTCCACATTATTGCACATGAACAGTTTCTAATCGAATATCAATACCAATACAAATGCCTGCATATAAACATCTATAGGCAGTTGTAAAATATTGACCTTGCAATTGTATCATAAACTAAATGTGATTTTACATTGTGAAAATATCAGGCAGCATGTGTGGCCAGCTTGAAAAGAGCCATGATGACTCTTCGGTAAGTCAAGGTCAGGCTGAACAGATGTTCTGCAGCACACAGTATCACACTTTGAGTGGTGATGTGCGACACAGATGTCACTGCGGTCATGTAAAAGACGTACAGAAGAAAGTATTAGAAAAGGAAAGCAGTGATTCTACAGCTGGACGATCACAGATGTGAAAAGTATAACAAAGAGCATATGTAGCCTAATGTTTAACAGTGTGTTTATCAGACTTTCACCAAGGCCATTAAGCAAGAAATATGTGAGAATCCACCTTGTGGTCCCAATCCGCTCCAAAAATAATAGCTTCTTACTTAGCACATGTTCACCCTTAGGTTAAATGGACCTCCAATCGTTTTTCAATGATCCTGATAACCAAAACATAACCTCATTGACGGAGATAAGGCTTTCAATTGTAGCTAAATGTATGGATAGTTTCTGAATTCAATAGTTTGAGCTATGTTTTCAACACATGTTCAGGTTTAATATTGTTTTGTAGACGCACATCTCACCTTCAAAGGATTTTCTGCTAATAAGTATTGTCTTAAAGAGCAGCCAGGGGACATGATAATTTACATTAATTACAACTGATCGTTAGGCATAGCTAAATGAAACAAGATTTACAGAAGTTAATGTTCTAATCTCCACTGTGAATAATTTCCCTCCTTGGTTCTCTTTTAAGTTTGCCATTAATGACGCTTCCAATACATTTAGACAGCAACCACTTATAGTACTGGAGAAAAGATTCCACGTAAATATATGCTTATTTATGCGAGCAGCAAGTCCTCGGCTGAAAAGCGTGATTCATTACATGCTGTCATACATATATTACTGTCAGTCAGCACGGGAAAGTGTATTTCTTCAACTAAATTAAGTGCTTGAAGAGGCAAATATAACCTTTGAGCGACCTTTGTGCGCCCACATTTGATAAAAACACACAAACACACAAAAATGCCTGTGACTGTCCTTCGGAATAAATATGCAGTGGAACGTGCCTGATAAGTCACCTGTTTTTAGTAAGTGCTGATAATTCTTGAGTACAAAACCAGCACTGCTCAACCGTACATATTTGTATTTCTTTGTAATCACATGACAGAGCAGGAATAATCTTTTCTTTTCTGCACACACAAACTGATTTTGCAGGTTTGTCGACAAGTTTACGATGAGCAATTAATAGTGATGAGTAAATACAAAAAGGCACATACTTAAAGAATTAAAAATGCGTAGACTGTGAATATGTGTGTGTGCGTGCATGTTTGTGTATATGACAGAAAGTGAGAGTGTGTGGGAGGCCAGTATTCTTGTTTTTGAATGAAAGGTTGTGCCCGTTAGACTGGTTTGTGCTGAATGTGGTTTGGCACACATTTCTTCTCTGGACAATGGGCATATTTTTATTTTACAAGAGCGGCTCTCAAATGATCTCATGATTGATTACATTTGTTCTTAAGAGGAGAACTATAAAATGATCTGCCTTAAATCTTCATATTTGATCAATTTTATATTCTGTAACTAGCCTCAGAAGGCGTTTGTTTCTCTTGTTTCTGTTATTCATTCATTCATTTAGGATCTAATCTCATTAAACATGAAAGACTTCAGGAGCTCCAATCAATCTAAAATGAAGGATTTCCCCCGATTTCTTCCACTTAAAGCTATATTATTTATCTTATGACAGACACAAATATTCCTTCTCTTAGAAAGGAAAAGTTAAAGTAATTATGAATACAACAACTTGCTGCGTAGGGTTACCACTCATGTTCATAGAAGAAGTGTTCAGCAAAAGTTATGTAGTCTCAATTCAAAACTCATCCTCTTAGATACACGAGCTCATGCTTTATCACAAATATTTGTTAAAACAAATCCCCCATCATACTTGGACAATCTGACTCAGGTAATTGCATGATTTGCTCACACTGAGAAAATATCAGACAGATATTCAAATGGCAACAGGTAGAAGACATTTGGTTATGAAACAGCGTGGGCTATGTGGATTTGTTGTAAATGTGCATCACAATATTGCATGACCTTTCAGTTGGGACACTTTGCATGAAGTTTGCATTCCTTTAACATTTCAGACTGTGGGAGGGTACGAACTGTTTCTCTACTGGGTATGATATTTACACTACCTGCACTTATTGTATTCACATGCTATGAAATGTTCAGTATGTCCCCCATCTGAAACATGTTATAATAGATGGTGTTCTTGGGGTGTCACACTGACTGTTTACACTCTTGGCCATATGGTCCTGTCATTTTTTAGTCATTTTGTTCTAAGCTTGACTGCTTAATAAATAGTAGCTTTCTTTGCAAGTTCACATATGAGTTTCCATCAATGCATCTTATATTTATCTGTAATCCCCTGCAACACCTATGGACATCAAATGTGTTTTGTATTTTGTGATTTTCTTGCACTTCCTGCGCAACAATCTACATTTAAGAAAAGAAAACCTAAAAAAGTAATTTTACAACGTAGCCTCGATAAAGTATTCCTAAGGGCCTATTAATTATCTGTGACCAAATTAACTTGAGTTTAATTCACATTCATTATTTGAGTAAGATAATAATATAATAGCATAAGCAGAATAATATAATAAACATAATAAACTCATTTAAATAAAACCTTTGACGTACTATAGATATGTTAATAATATTTCAATACCCTTTAGTTAAGATCATTGTTTTCACGTCAAATTAAATGAAATGTGCATTTGATTGCTCAATAATAACTAATATTTGTTTTAAAAGATCACCAGTTGCTTCCTGTTTCTGTTGGAACCGCGCGCGCACCCGGACTGTATGGAGTGAGAGCGCGAGGCAGCGGGGAAACATCACGTGGTGACATATCTCTACCACTGACGTCATCGTCCCTCTCCAGGCAACCCCTCCATCAGCACACGCGTCACCATACGACCGAGCCTCGCGGTTGCTCGGCAACAGTGACTTGCGCTCGAGCCCGGCCTTGCCTTGCACCCAGCTCGGAGCTCTGACGCGGGTGTGACGTTAATAAGGTGGGTATCAATTTGTTATGGTGGCGGGGGGAAGGAGGAGGAGTTCCCCCTGTGAGTGCCGAGGTTCTGCTCTGCATTCCGGCGGAGCGCACAGATACACACGGTCGCAGCCGAGTCCCGGGCTGAGAAACTTGTTGTATGAACACACAACTCAAAATAAGACGGGAAGAAAAAGTTGCTCCGCGCGTGTTTTTTCTACAGTTTTTCTCCCTATTGTCGTTGTTGTTTTTTCCCTCTCTTGTGGAATGGTTTACATTTTTTCTGGGAACTTTGAGAGAAGGTGGTTTATATCCGATTTTTAAGGTAAGACGAGACTCCTCTCTCCAAAATACCTACTTTTTACTACCTCAGAGGCAATAAACCGTTTCTGTCATTTTCTTGCACAACCAAAAGTGCTTTCGTTTTTAGTTAAGCTGATTTGTCTTTTACTTTCTATTCAACATTAACAAAAGCGACCTACATTTTGTAATCAAATTATGTCTATATGGTTAACACATTAGGAGAAGTTATCCGTTGTTGATCATTTTTTTTAGAAACTCGAAAATGTGTATGTTTAAAAAATATGTGTAGAGGATAACACTGAAGAACATTTTGATAGAACCTTACTCAGTCCACTCTAGTGAGACTTTCTTCAACTGACATCATTTGTTATACAAGCACGTTTTCACCCTGCTGCATGTGATGTAGAGCCCTGCCTTTGGTGCACACCAATACATACGTGTATCTACCTATCACAAAATATGAATGTAATGCAATTATGTAAACTATATCTGAATATGCAGTGAAATTAAAGCAAGTGTTTTTTTCTGCAGGTATTAACCCAAACCTATCCCAACGCTGTAACTCCAGACTGTTGATGCACCATGGTGATCCTGACAGAGAGCAGCCAGGGGGCTCAGTCCAGCTCGGCCCAGGGAAGACCCCTGCAGGTCGGCTTCTACGAGATCATCCGCACTCTGGGGAAGGGAAACTTTGCCGTGGTGAAACTGGCCAGACATAAAGTCACCAAGACACAGGTCAGCATCTCTGCTATAATTCTGTGGCTGTTTTTTAAAGATGCATAAACTTTCAAATTATAATTTTTTGACATTTACAATTTATCTTTTTTTTCAGGTGGCCATTAAAATCATTGATAAGACCAGATTGAACCCTCCAACCTGGAGAAAATATACAGAGAGGTGCAGATAATGAAGCTGCTTAACCACCCTCATATCATCAAACTCTACCAGGTGTGTATAATTGTTCATGTTTGTGCAGTGTTGTTCTATGCATGGCTGCAGCAGTAGTTGTTCAACCTGTATTACATCCTCAATGGCGAAACTTGGTTGTGTGACGGCCCCAAGTGCAGAGAGCCAGTCTGAACACACGCATGCATCTGGGAGGGAAAATGCAATGGTGTGGAAAGCTTTGCAAAATAGGGGCACATTGATTTCCCTCGGTTACAGTGTGGTTGTTATCATTGATATATGTGGATGCAGCCGTGCCGAATAAGGATAATTTGTTAACCAAGTGATATTGTACCGGCTCACTGCAGGACTTTGGTAGAAGAGATTGTAGAGATAGCGCTTCTGGTTAAAGCTTCGTCCACAGGTCTGGACATCGAGCCCAATTACCAGCCGTTAAAGCCCGGTGCAAAGTGCCCTTCCTGCAATTCAATTGAAGACTTAGTGGAAATATTTGACTATTTCTCCTCGGATGGCCTTTCTGGTGTTCTGGCTCGTGCCTGGCAAGAAAATGCAAAAACACACAATGCCCTTTCTTTTTTCTTCCTTTGGACTCATTCTGCCCTTTGTTAAGCTCTGTGCTGTTTTGCTACTTTATGAGATTAGACCTACTTAATGTCTGATTTTAAGAAGCTAAGCAGTATTTACTGTGAAATCATGTCTCAAATCAAACAAGCTCCTATCGAGACGAAGCAATGTGTCCATAAATCTATATCAGAAATGTAAATAATTTACAAAAATCACCTTGTTACTGTTAACCGAGAAAAGGATATACCGATAATTGCATTAGATTGGATTATGATCAGGTCAAGGTAAAGGTGGCTCTCAAGTCTAACTGGATGACCTCTGTTTGTATCCTGCATGTGATCTATCCTCTTTAATCTTTTAATCTAGCCCCTTGTCTGAGGTGATGCGAGTCAGATGGTTGGTACTCGATGAAGGGAAGGAGGTGGTCTGAGACCTTTTGGCTGATAAATCAGCTGCTGCTTCTCTAACCGGTCTCATGAGAGTAACATTTCGTTTCCCCTCTCTAGTCGAGGATCATTTAAGCCTCTCCCTTTCTCTTTGTCTCCTCTGTTTGACCTTGTGTAAATGGCACATTCCTCTTATCCCCTTGAACAACACCCCACTACTGTGCGGCAGTACAACCTCTGCTGATATCAAACACACAAAAAATCCATCCCTGTATTATCTGTAACTGCTTTTTCCTATTCAGGGATGGCTCGAGCCAATCCCGTCACACTGGAGGAGCTGCCAGATAATCACTAAAGCGGCAATAATGTAGTCCCCTAATTGATTAGTCAATTGACAGAAAAAGAATGACCACGTTTTTGATAATCGATGGCGGAAATATGGAAATAATATGGAATTATCAATTATATCAGACTGAATTATGAGCAATATTTATAAAATGCTGCACAAGGCCTGTCGAATATGTGCATGTGATGGAATAAGGAGACCATTCCATGTTTTAGGTTAGAATATTTTGCAGCTTAAACAACCTTAAAGCTACTTTATGGAAAACAAAATGGAAAATATGAATGTTAAGGAGGTAATCTTCCTTCTGGGATAGCTTGAGGGTGCTTGACGTGCCGTGCCTGCTCTTCAGTGCTGTGACGTCAGCAGCACCTCAAGGTGACAGAGCCCCGGAGAGCTGCCCTATCGGACGGACAAAGACTCCCCCCCCCCCCCCCGCTTTGAGGAGCGGTGGATTGAATCCTTCTTCTCTTGGTTTTCTAAAGGGGCTGGTGGATGAAAAAGATTAAGCTGGAGTATTCAGTTTCATTTTGTGACATTTGATTCACAGCAGCTTTTCCCAGAAAGGGCTTTGTTATCTGACAACAACAAAAAGTCTTTGTATTGCAACCTTTCTGCTCAGCTGCCCTGTTCCTGAGGGCTCTCCTGGGGAATGGGAGCTTTTTATGAGCTCAAGGAATGAATTGGGAATTGCGTCTTTCCGGCCTATAGTGCAAAGAGTGTATTGAGTGATTGCACTCATGGTGTTTTTGATACACTAGACCAGGGGTGTCAAACTCAATTTCATCGCGGGCCACATTAGCATTATGGTTGCACTCAAAGGGCCGGTTATAACTATATAAATACATATATAAATATATATATAAAATAATGTATTATTACATTATTGCCTCTGAATTGGATTATTATCAGATAGGGTAAAACTAACTACGTTTGAAAGCAGAAGTCCAGGGCAAATAATTGTAAGTCTCTTCGGTGCACACGTCACAAAACGAGATGCATTGTGGGACATGTAGTTTATGGGCAACCTGCTTCTGTAAAGCGGCATGTAACTGTATAATAAACGTATTATATTCTTTGAAAGCTCTTGCGGGCCACAAAAATGAAGTCGCGGGCCGGATTTGGCCCCCGGGCCTTGAGTTTGACACCCCTGCACTAGACGTACACGTGAATACTGCCCCATGTGAATTTGTCTCTCAGTTTCCTGGAATTAAAGAGATAGGGGGAGTAGTGTTGAAATACAACACTAGGACTGTTGCCAACTAGTGTCAGCCTCATGAAGAACATCTCCAAACTTTAATAGTAGTCTATCTGTGCGAAAGATGCATTTTACATTTCCCTTTTGGGTGTGTTTTTAACATAATTGATACAGGGAATAATGAGACGAGGAATTTGGTGGTTAGAACATTCTTATGCCAAGAGATGCGTGGAGCGGGCTAAACAGATGAATTTGGAACTGGTTTTACGCTGTGTCATAGCCAGCTGCCAATGGCATAGTCAGTTAAAACTCTGTCTTGTTTCCTTTTGCTTAGGTCATGGAGACCAAAGACATGCTGTACATTGTGACAGAGTATGCGAAGAATGGAGAAATGTTTGGTGAGTTCAGCTTTCAATTTTTTTAATATTTTACTTTTAAAATGAATATTGGCCAAATATGTTCTCCAATAGATAAAATAATATACATTTTCAAGTCAGAAACTTGGCATTGAATTAAATATCCTCTCTCCTACAGACCACCTGACGACAAATGGCCGCATGAGTGAAGATGAGGCGCGAAAGAAGTTTTGGCAGATTCTTACAGCTGTGGACTATTGCCATCAACACCACATTGTTCACCGTGACCTTAAAACCGAGAACCTGCTGCTGGATGCCAACATGAACATCAAAATAGCCGGTAGGTCTGGTGGTTTGTGACTTCGATTAGAAGGGTTAATTTGTTTTTATTAGAAAGCATGTTTTGAATCTAATATTATCTTTTCATACCCCTGTCTGTCTCATGTGTGGGAAACTATATATTAAAGCTCATTATGATCTGGTCCTTTCGACAATGATAAGGACATGACACTGACAAATACACTGAAAGGCATCGTGCACTTTCAGCGCGATGATCTCCTCATGTTGGAAACAGAGAAAACTGAGAAGTTTGAATAATAACAGTTTTGTGTATCTCTTTCTGTGTCTTACAGACTTTGGATTCGGAAACTTCTATAATGCAGGGGAGCCCCTGGCTACATGGTGTGGCAGCCCGCCTTATGCTGCCCCTGAAGTGTTTGAAGGGAAGAGTATGAGGGCCTCAGCTGGACATGGGTACCTTATAGAAGTAATATATAGACAGCATTATTAATTCTAGCATTTTTTTCTTTCATATGCTTAAGTTCTCCGTTTTGCTATTTTCTATATACAGAGCCTTGGTGTGGTGCTTTATGTTCTGGTCTGGCTCGCTTCCATTTGATGGACCCAGCCTTCCTGCACTGAGACAGAGAGTCACTGAGGGACGATTCAGAATCCCTTTCTTCATGTCTCAAGGTATAGTCGGAGGCGGTGCATCGAAGGTGCAAAAGGCAACTTTATTGCGGAGCTGCAAAGGACATGTTGTCGGGTCGCAGCCCGGGTCGACAAGAGGAAGAAGCCAGGAGGGCACACAATATAATAGGTAGCAACACATATGTCCGTGCGGAAACAATACCCCCAACCCGTAGTTCCATGAGTGAATTATGTACAGTCAATTAGTGATCACTACACAAGCCCCCCCAGAATTCAACCATGGACACTATCCCCGTGTCCGGGAGGAAGCACCACAGGGGCCGAGGAGGGTGGGGCCGGGCCATGGAACGGGCCGTCGGAAGGGGGCCGAGGAGGGGAGAGGGTAGGGGCCCTAACGAGGGCGAGGGCATCCTCACCGGGGGGTTGGAGACGGGCCGGAACGGGGCCGCAGTAGGCGTCGTAAGGGGGCCGCAGTGCTGCGACGTGGGGACGGCGTGAATATCCCGGTGGTCCCCAGCAGGGAGGAGCGCTGCCGGCCGCAGGCGAGGGCACAACGGCGGCGGGCACCAAGTCCTCGGGAGGAAAGAGCCGGGTCCCCGGGGGGCAGGAGCAGCACCCCTGGGAGGAAAAAGCCGTGGACAGGGAAGAGGCCAGACGGGGAGGCGTCCGAAGCTGCCGTCGAGGCGAACCGTGAGCCGCGGTATGAGGAGAGGCCAGGCAGGGTCCCGGAGCGCGCCACCCACGGGCCGATGAAGGCATGGGCGACGTCCGAAATCGCCGAGGCAAAGGAAGAGGCCAGACAGGCTCCGGAGCGCGCCACCCACGGGCCGATGGCAGCATGGGCGACATCCAAAACCGTTGAGGCAAGACGGGGTCCAGGAGTGCACCACCCAGGCGTCGATGAAAACGTGAGAGTGTCCACATGAGGTCAACCGGCCGGTCGAACCTCCTCTCCGGCACCAGAAAAAGCTCAAAAAGGGTCGTACTGTCCACGGTCAAAAACAGGTGGGCGAAATAGTGAGAGGATCCACACGAGGCCAACCAGACATGGTCGAACCTCCTCTTAGGCACCAGAAAAAGCTCAAAAGGCTGATAGCCGTTAGCACTAGCCGTTAGCAGGCAGCCATCCGTAGCTGCTAGCCGTAGTTAGCCAACGTGGTTAGCTGCTAGTTGTCGTTAGCTAGCGCAGCTGGGACGTGCAGCCGCATGCCCCGAAGAAACCCCACGAGGTAGCAATCGGGTTCATCCCTACCCAGCAGGTCGTGCATCGTCCCCTCTGTAGTCGGAAGGCAGATGCGGGAATGGTGAGCAACGTCCCCAGCCATTCCGCGGGCGCACACCGAGCCTCAGTCCGCGTGCCGGTGGCAGCCACGGACGATTCCAATCCTCCCCGGCATTTCGAGACGAAAAACTGAGTTTTTCTGCCGTGTACGGGTCCGTCCCGGAAACTTCACGAAACGTATCAGGGTCACCAGTGTAGTGCCGAGAGAAAGGGAGTCGGAGGCGGTGCATCGAAGGTGCAAAAGGCAACTTTATTGCGGAGCTGCAAAGGACATGTTGTCGGGTCGCAGCCCGGGTCGACAAGAGGAAGAAGCCAGGAGGGCACACATATATATAGGTAGCAACACATATGTCCGTGCGGAAACAATACCCCCAACCCGTAGTTCCATGAGTGAATTATGTACAGTCAATTAGTGATCACTACAATAGTTAACTAAGGAAGGTAGGCTACTAGCTAATGGATATGTTAGCTCAAGGTTTAGCTAAGGCAATTTATCATGGGCAGCATACAACCTAATGTACTGTACTTAAGGGGGACACTTAAAGTGAATACAGTAAAATGTGTATCTAATAAGGTCATCACAATCGCCACATTGATATGCAAATTAGGCGTTCACCAGGCCTAATTTGCATGCAGTTACCAAGGCATTGCAGGTGAAAAGGATCAAACTAAAAAAACATCACCTCACAACTTCCCCAGATAGTTACTTACGTCAAGTTAGTATTTTCCCCGGAAATGTTATGTTTAAATGCAGATTAGCCTTAAATCATAGATTAATTCAGACATGGTAGTAAAACGAACACCATTTATATGTGTTTCTTGGAAGTTTTATTTCCATTGGAGTGAAAGAAAACATGGAACAAAGTAGACCAAAATAACAAGTACATGAAAAAACGAGATTTTTGCCTGAAATGTCCTTAAACAGTCTCATTTAATAACTAATAATTGTACTAGTTTGTTGTCTGCTCTTGTGCGTAGTGAATACTAAAGAAGACCATTGTCTCTGTGTTAGCTGATTATTTTGTAGAATGATGTTGAGTAATAATTAAGTGAGTGTGAGGGTATTAAAATAAATTGGTCAGTAAGTCAGAGATGTGCAACTATATTTAACTTTTTGTTTTAAAACATTTTTTTATAAATGATTATGGGAAGTGCCCTTTTTCTCCCTTGAGCACCCGCCCCCCAAAATGTCTGTGCAAGTCCCTGCATGACAACATACAGACTTAGTTAAAAAGGGAACATTAAAGACTTCATACAGGTGCAGTGAATGTGGAAACATTGACACTTAGGGCAAATCAGTCAGGGCCACTGCAAACAGAACAAACGAGCCCCAAGAGCAGCCATGTTAGTACTTGAATGAACGACTTCGTATTTAAAAGTAGCAGTTGAGTGTTTAAATGCCAGATAACGCACCCTCTCTAAAAACATTCTCACTTTTACACCGGTTGGAATACGGAGTTGTTAAAAAAAGTGGCTACAGTACTTGTGTTAAATTGTGTGAAATATTCTCAAGTTCACCATCAGCTAAAGTTACGCTAAAAAAATAAATGTTGCAAATTTGACACTTGATTGATTTGGTCAATATGGAGATAGAAGCGCTACATTTCCTGATGCCAACGCTATTAAATCCAGGGAGGGAAACATTTTCTTGAATTACAAAGTTATATTATAAAGTTTCGACTAGTGAATGTTATCCCTGTGTTGAAACCTTTAACCCTGAGCAGCGCCGGCACATTTAGTTTCATTCCCTTTTTGTGTTTTTCTTCTCAAGTTCCCAGCACTTCTCGAGTTCGCAGAGAAATAAGGCTGGGAAGTTGAAATCCCTAACAGTAACTCACTCTTTAATTAAAACAATAAACAGCTTTTATGAGTCTGCAGCAGGGTTATTTCACACCCTCACGCACACTTATGTTTGCTGTTAGGAACTTGCAGGCTTAAGCCGGCGTAAACCTGTCTTAAACACAACATGACACCTGTTTATAATCACTCAGTCGTGTGCGCTAAATGCCAAGCAGATTATAGCATATGTCATGTCATGGATTATGGAAGCTTTATGTATGTACGTGGATGAATCTTTCCCTGTCACCTCTGTGGAAATGCCATGGGCTACCACTTAAATCTCCTGTGTTTTTCTTTGTGTTGTGTGTACCCATTGTGTAGCGTATCAGCATGTCTGAAAAAGCAAACATAGGGCTCCTTGCAGTGTTTCTCTTGCCCAGTCCTGAAGCCTGTCTGGCTTACTCTCATAGTATTGCAGGGGGGGAGGGATGAATCACAGCTGCTGTCTGACGTAAATGCAGCACAAACGTTTGTGCGGTCGCTGCCCCTCTGACAGCTCTAACCAGGGCTTACCTCACACACCCTTCATTTCACTTCTGCAGTGTAGCTACACCTTGTGATGGATGTTACAGTCAAGTAGATGCTGAGAGTCATTTGTGTGAAAAACAGTAACAGATTGTCATCTGTCTGTAATGGTGCCATCTGACGTTGTTGTGTACATATCAGCTTGAGATTTACGTCATTGTGCATGCAGAGCCAAGACACAGCAGGAGGCCAATTAGGGGTCCTCCACCGACTGTACAAATCAAGTTGAGTTTACTACTTATTAGTTGTAAAAATTGTGGCTTTTAAAAATGGCTGTTTTTAAAAAAAAGAAAGTACTTCCAGTTTCCAGAGATATTTTTTGTGATGTCATTCATTTGCACAAGCTGAAGACAAGGCAATGCTAAAGGAAATGCTATAGCATTTGTTTAATGGACCCATGGATGGTGAAAATGACATGAAGATCAGAATTTAAAGACTGTACAGCACACTCCAAGATGAAACAACATAATTAACAGAGTCGACATGGAAGAACCTCAGGGAGATCAATGGAAAAAGGATCTCTAACAAAGTAAAGACAGTGACAGAAGCATGGCCATTCATTTACATATGGGATGATATAGATGAGTACCAACAACTGCATTCCTAAATCTTACTCGGGTAAAAAGGGAAATAAACCCTGCCTTTTAAACATCCTCACTGATGCAACTGGACCTTGATAACAAAATTAACCTTAAAAATAGCTCCGATTTACCAGCACTGTTTATACATTTCCCACAGCCCTGTCTGTTACAACTTTGCAACTAACCAGCGCCCTTGTACTTAGGTCAGTGTTTATGCCATTTTATGATGCGGTCAAGCATTAATGCACACCGCAGTCCCAGCTGACTAATTTCACTGGAAGCCCAACACGTTTAGTGAGACAACGTCCTACATTATCTGTGTTCATGAACTCAGAAAGCATTACAACTAAACTCTTTGAAAAAAATAGAATAAAATAGACTTTGCATGACCCACATGGACGAATAAGATGGATTGGTGCACCTCAGAAAGGATTCAGTCGCCTCCATTGATTGAAAAAAAACCCCTGTATTGAGCAAAAGTCATATTTTGGAGTAAATCATCTCTTCTTGATGCTGGCCACCTCTGGTAAAATTGCCTACATCCTTATTGAAAAGAAAGTACTGTTCCTACCCTGATAGTATAATGGCCCTATGTCAAGAGTGTGACTTAGGCAATATATTTTAAAAGATAATTGCTTAAGTCACATTGTCATGTGACTTAGGCAATTTGACAAGCTTTACAAAATGGCTGCTTCAAGAAGAAAGAAAAACTAACAGATAAATTAAGTTATTTTCATGGTTCAGGGCTTGTCCCCTGTCGGTAAGTGATGTTTACTATACTATAGGCTAGGCTATAAATGTTGTGTAGTTATTTAGTCTTATTTAATTTCACAATTTATAGTTACTGTAGCTAATGTAGCTACTGTAAGGTACTATAGTTACTGTAGCTAATGTAGCTACTGTAGCTCCATAAAGTTTGCACACATTTCCCTCTGGGACAATAAAGACTCATCTAAAAACTAATCTTTCAAAACTACGGTTACAATTACAGCATAATTAGAAAGAAGGAAAAGTACATTTTGCGTTTGTCTGCTTTAATTCTTAATATTGTCCTTTTTCCACATTTACATTTCCATCTTATTAGGAAAGATTAAATGTTTTTTAACTGAATTTGGCCAAATAATATTCATTAAATAGCTTTAATGTATTAATGCATAGGACCACAGTGCAATTACAAAAATGTTTTTCACAATGATCACACAGTTGTGACCGTACGCCTACTCCTTTTTGGTAGGAGATGCACTTGACTTTTCAGACACCGATCAGGAATCATCCAATGAAAATGAGACTGTCGTTAAAGAGGTGGAAGCAGCATGTACCAGGCCAAGACACTGTGTGTTTCTTAATTCGAGGGACGCTTCCATTGTCTCCGAGTCAGGTCCATCAGAGGCTAGGCAAGAATCATTCCTGGCTTTCGGAGAACGAAGAATGGAACAGGCTAGCAAGTGTGCAGGTGTGCGTCATATGAGAAGCCCCGCCTTACATTTTCTGCCAAAGATTTTGGGAATTGGTCCGTACGCAAAGCATTGTGGGATTTTTAAGACCGTGGAGTCTACACACTGTCCAGCCTCGAGATTTCCAGCAACGAATTACGCCGGCCCTCGGTAGAATTCCAAGGATCCTGAACATTGGAACAGTCCTTCGGCGGCGCTCGATGACGTAGTATCCTTGAAATAGTGGCTCTGGAGCAGCCTTTACTCGAACATTGAGAAACACCCTGAATCAGATGGAGCAGACAATAACCTTAACACTTTCATTGAAGAAGAGAGTGTTGCTGAAGATGCCTTAGCAGACCCGTCCACACCATGAAGAAGACATAGATGATGATGATGTTATCATTGACCCAAACTACAATCCATCCTCTGATGAGTCCTCTGTTCCTGAAAATGAAGACAGTCTGGCAGCAACTTCAGAACATTATGGTCCTCATCTAAAGGATGTGTATGAAAACAATACGGTCAAAAGGAAACAACATAAATACCTCAGCCCAGAAAAATGGAAGCAAAATGAATCCAAGAAGAAATGTCTCAAAGGAATGGCATACAAGGCCAAGGTGGCAAAGAAATAGCTTGCAAAGGCTATGGGCCTTCCCTGCAATTCGAAGTTCTGTCAACGAGTCACGACTTGAGACTGTCAATCCATTACAGAAGAGGCAGTGGATATTTCAGAAAGTTTGGTCAATGGACAACTGGGAAGAACATCGGTTATACGTCACCACTTTGGTCACAAAGGTTGCCATGAAGCAAAAGAAAGAAAGTTGGTGAGGGATCCAGACACAGTTCATCATTTTCCTACCAACTGAAACTTCAGGATGGAACAAATCTTAAAGTGTGCAAAGCTTTGTTTCTTCTACACTTGGTATCTCTGAATGAACCATTACACTGGCTGAACAAAGACACCATCGACCATGACGAACAAGTGGCAGACCCACCAACTACATCTCCACCTAAGAGTGGCAAAAATGCAAGCTGGAAATGGCTGTTGCAGATTTCCTAAGGACTGGTTATAGGATCTGCCCACTGTTGATTCACACTACTGCCTACAAAGACAAGAAGTTCCTTCCCCAAGCACAACCATCTCCCAACTATATCAGGAATATCAACAGGCAGCTGCAACTGCTGAAGTGGCGCTCTGCCAATCAAGGCGAGGAGGTTTCAGGACCTTCCATCCATGACACATGTCATGCCCTTCGAGTGTCATCAGTTTTTGACAATTTACTACATAATTAGACACACACACCACACACACACACAACACACACACACACACACACACACACAGCCACACACACAGCCACACACACACACACCAAGATGACTGAGAAAGGTTCAGGGGAGAAACTGATTTAAATGGAAAAGGGTTAGCTACAATTGAAAACACAGCCAGACCCGGCGTCATGGGCGGGCCCCGTGGGGCCGGGCCCGCCCATCCAGGATTTGGGCCCGCCCGTCCAGGATTTGGGCCCGCTGTTTTAATTCAGGGCTGAATACAACATTTGAATTGTTTTATTATTATGTTCAGTGGCGGCGCCAGGGTATACTGGGGTAGGCTACAGCCATACCAAGAAATGGCTTAGCCCCACCATGAAAAATGATTTTAAAGTAAGCCAAATAAAGTCCGCCAACTCGCGCGGAGTAAATTGCACAGACAGCAGTAAATACCGAAGACTAGAAACGGGTTTGAAAACTTTTGTCACATAGTGATTCATCTTCTCAATAGAACATCTTTGGATAATGTCTTCTGGCCAATCAGAATCACGATAACGGCCGTGGTGTTGTTGCAGGAAGTCCCGACGGAGAATACTTTTGCTGTAGTACATCTCTATACATCGATACAACGAAATAAGTAATGAAATAAGACCCCACGGTTATGATGATTGATAGGTGTGGTGGGCTGTCTTTCATTTTGACACACAGAACAATGGGGGCTATCCACCCTTATCCCACAACGTAAAGTCATTCACACAGCCTCTCCTCTTGTCTCTGTGAGGAGCAGCAGGTTCAGCTTTCAGAACAAAGTAACAAAGAACTAAAATGGCATTCATTTTTTTTTAAATATCTCGTGTAGTAGGCCTAATAGATTTATTTATTTTTCTTCTCAAGAGAGTACCAGAATGTGTATTTTATGTTTAGTATTTCAAAAAATCTCTTGTTACTTACATCAAGACAAATGTGCCTTTTTATTTCATACAGTTCAATTTGGATTGAGACAGGGAAATAATCTAAACCTCACGCGTGGCCTTTCACTGTCAAGGGAGCATGTATGTAATTACATTGCAAATACTGATGTGAGCCCCCACCACTGTATGGGTTAGCCCTACCAGAGATTACCCAACACAAATATTCTGTTTGTTGTTATTTGTAGGGCTTTGTCCTAATATTTATTTTTTGTTTTAAACTATGTTGAAAGCTTAGTTTAATACCTTTTTTTTTTTTGCTATGAAATTCTGAATGAAAGGCTGCGCGCGAGACTGGTTTTTTCGCTGGGTTGAGTCGTGTGGGTTTTTGAGTGAGATGCGGCACAGCAGCCTGTCAGTTTACTCTTGCTAGGTTAGTTTCGCTATTATCATATTAGAAGACATCAGTTACGTTACCCAACGAGCTAGCCAGCCAGCCAGGGACAAGGGAGGCTGGCAATCAATTATATTTTGAAGAGAAATTGACTCTCAAGCCAGCTTTCTCACAAACTCCTGCTCTGTGCGCAGACACATCTCGAGATTTCCCAGGAAATGTAAGTTTCGGGTTGGGGCCCGCCCTGGTAAATCAAATGCCCGCCCAGAGACGTATGTCTGCCGCCGGGGTCTGAACACAGCAAAGAAGAGCTGGAGGGAGTAGTGAGGAGAGGCACATGCCTCCTCAGGGTTGATTTACTTGCCTTTTGTTTTATTTAGCTAAGAGTGATTTAAGTTGTAGCTTTTGAGTTTGCTATATTGAATTAAAGGGCCAACCACGGCCAAACTGCTCTCTGTTTCCTGAGTCTCTGTATGCTCCTCTAGCATTTTAAACTGTTAGTGGCTGACCCAGCCCCATGGTCTGTCACAGTAATGCGGGAAAGAGAAGTGCACTGTTTTGCCTAAGGTCACTTACTCCAGAAGTAATAAGGCCTAAGTCAGGTTTCAAATTGTCTAAGTCACAACAACATGTTCGTAAATTGGCCTAAGTCATCTAATCCTCTTATTTTACACAATTGACAGACAGTGTTATTTGTATGTCAATAGTCATATATTGTCATAGCCTTTTTGTGTGAAAATAATTAATATATATCATATATTCTATATTTGGTTAAGTTTTTTCTGTTTTTTGAAAAACTTTCAAATATGACTTAGGCCATTAGTTTAACAAGGTGACGACATCGTTCTCCCCAAGGACTGTGTGTGTATGAGCATGTTTGTTGTCCTGTTTACACACATGCCCTGAGCAAAAGTGTGCCTGCATACGTTTGGTCAAGGTGCTGCATGTTTTCAGAGAATCTACACCTTTCTGCATATTAATGAAATGGAGGTATTGAACTGAGGGGAGGAAATTGACTTGCTTCAGGCAGTACAGATTTGATTAGTGCGCACGTTCTCAATGGAAGGCTTAGTTAGGTAAGGGGATTATAAATGCACCCCCGAGACTTTGACGCAGGCTGCTGACATCATTGCCTGTACCTCCTTTGACCAATTCTGCTCACTGCCATAGAGGAGGAGGGGGAGGGTGAGGGGAGGGAGGGGAAATGAGGGGAAGGGGGACAGTAACGAGGAGGCTTGATGTGAAGGAAAGAAAGGATTTATATTGTAGAAGAAGCATTATAAGAAGATATTATATAGAGTAGGACATTCGTAGTGTGGCTAATTTAAGAAAAATAAAAGGGAATGGTATTTAACCGCCCACCTGACCTGCTACCAGGATATTTATACTGTCACTCCTGCAAAGAAGCAATCCCAACACCTTCTTCTTCATGCCTTCAAAACATGATTATGGCTATAAAAATGTCACCATGAGCCCGACGCTAATTATACAGAGTTTCACATTGAGATAATGATATGTGACGCATATAGTGTAGGAGGTATGGATACAATTTTAAAAAGACGGAAACTTTCCTTAAGAGCTGCATATGAGGCTGAATGCATACATGCTATAGCTGGAGGTTACCTAATGAGAGAACAAGTTCAAGTTCGAGAGATATATCCTTTATTATTTGATAATAGTTGTTTGTGATAAAGGGCTGATTGAGACAGTCTCTTATCTCTGCTGTTAAAAATGGTCTGACTGTGGATGGTGCACTTTAGGTGGGATGTGCAGATACTGCAGCACAGTGTGGCAGGGTACTCCCCTGGATACTTCACTCTCTTGTATATTTATTTTCAGCACTAAGTGTCTGACATTTACTAGCTGCAGAGAAGGTAGTGGAAGTAGATAAACTATGGAGGAAAAAAGGGGGAGTGGGAGGGGAGATGGAAACAAGAGCAGGGCTTGTGCTGCAGTTAATCTGAAGTTAATCATTAAAGTGAGCAGTGGGTGGTCTGCTGTTAGATGAAGAGAGCAGGTCGAGCTGGACCAAGAACAGAGGAGGAACTGTGTCAAACTATCTGCCGTCTGCTTTTATCTCACAAAAGCCCTAGCAACAAAATCAAACACAATGCTAAACACTCGGCGCTCAAACAGGGGAGCGCTTACTGTCAGCTGAAGTGCCTGTCAAAATGTTAGACAGTTGCACCAGAGCAAATCGTATTGGTTGGTTCAAAGACTTCATGTTCAAGCATTCATGCTCTCTTCTTCTATTGTCAGAACTAGAACTCAGCTGTTGAATTAAAAGAGAAATACTTGCTAGTTTATCAGACAACTTTAACTGTAAAACAGTTGCACTGAACACACGCACACTCTTCTTTCATTAATCACTGGATATTGCATTAAAAAGTTAAGTTTCAATTGATATTTTTTTATGACAATA
The DNA here is from genome assembly GCA_902827135.1 of Harpagifer antarcticus. Taxonomy (NCBI): domain Eukaryota; kingdom Metazoa; phylum Chordata; class Actinopteri; order Perciformes; family Harpagiferidae; genus Harpagifer; species Harpagifer antarcticus. The sequence goes on from CADEHL010001005.1 coordinate 4,695,285, forward strand.
TCCTAGAACAAGTCACATATAAACAGAATATATTTGATATATTGCCCTAACCCTGAAATGTCATGATTACAGTAATGCTGTGGGGACCTTGGTGCATTTGGCCCAAAAGAGAAATGGTCCCCACATGGTTGAAATGAACAACAATACACACAACCCCACACTGAGTTTTGAGTACACTGTGTTTCTACTCCATTTGATCTCTGTAGCGTGTACATTCTTGTACTTCAAAAACAGGAAAGTTTCACTTGGCAAAAAACAGAAATGAAAAAAACAGTATGTGTGACTAAATGAACCCAAAGTCCTTTTGCTCTGCGGGATGCTGCAATAAATTTTCTGGATTTATTGTTCTAGCAAATCAAAATCACTTGCATACCGGCGAATAAAAACAGCAATATGTTCTGCATTTACTGTGTGTGTGTGTGTGTGTGTGTGTGTGTGTGTGTGTGTGTGTGGGTGTGTGTGTGTGTGTGTGTGTGTGTGTGTGTGTGTGTGTTTGTACAGTGGTCAGCCAGCATTAAGGGTCAGACTCTGTAAATCCCCCAGTGTACGGAGCATGAGGAAAGGGAGTAGTAAGGAAAATGGAAGACTTCAGCAGAGATGAAAGTGGTACAGAAGTACTTTTGTTTAGAAGATAAAAGAGAAGCTGGAGATGGAAGGTTTTCGATAATGATTACATCACTTTCTGACGAGATGTCTCATTTATCCAAATTAAACATGCAACACTATATATAAACCTCTCAGCTCTTATTGGATAGATAGTAAAGTTGGATAAAGTTGTTGTGCCAGATACCACTTCAAACCCATCATACAAATCATAAGGACTTCAACCCTGCTCTAGCTGTCCTTATTTGGCTTTGGTGCAGTAGAGGATCTCATCCCCTCGTTTCACTCAGCCTGTTGTGATCTGAACCCTCAACAGTGCAGGGAGACAATGGAGGTCAGGTGGAATAGATTTAACTAAGAGAATGAGGAAGTCAATTAAGACATTGGAGTTAACAAAGAAATGATAAGTTAATTTGGAGGAATTATACACGCAAAAACACGTATTTGGGAATGGTCCCCACTCCAAATCATGTAACCAATCAAGTGTAACTATAGCCTGTTATTCCCCTAGCCAATCAGACCTATGGTTACTTCCTTTGAAAACCACTCACTAACCTTGCCCTGAAGACATTTGTACATGTTTCCAGCTCTCTCTTCACTTTTCTTCCTCTCCTTCCTCTAGGTAAGCTGTTGGGGCCCAGCTGAGAGACCATATGGACACAAGATGAAGCAACACCTACAGGGATAAACAGAAACGTTCCTTCCATCTGAGCTCAGTGTCACTTTCAGGTCATACTTGTTATTCATTGCCTCAGTAAATAAATTATGTTGGAGACATTAGGTGGTATACATATCTTAGTCGTGGCAAATGGTTTACATTGCTGAAGAGGAAATTCGATTTTTGATTGAGACATTCATGGATGTATCTCAATGTCTTGTTGATCCGATGAATTTTCCAGAAGCGCTACCATGAGGTTGACATTTGTTTTTTCAAAGGTCCCATATTGTAAAAAGTATAAATTTCACAAAAAAATGTTTATTCTAAAAGAAGGTCTATTTATATACTGGGAAAGTATCGAAATGGTGTGGATTTTCCAAAGCTACCAACTAATCAATGAGCAAACTGGAAGCTTTTAACATGCTAAACTGTAGTGAACATAGTAACCATACACCTGCTAAACATTACTTGCTGGATGTGTTCCAGTCAGGCTTTCGTCCAAACCACAGCACTGAGACTGCTCTTGTAAAGGTCTTCAATGACATCCACTTAAACACAGACAGTGGCAGAACTTCAGTGTTAATATTATTAGATCTCAGTGCTGCGTTTGACACTGTTGACCACAACATATTACTCGACCGACTAGAAAACTGGGTGGGACTTTCAAAAACAGTTCTAAATTGGTTTGAATCCTACTTAAAGGACAGAAACCACTTTGTTTCTATAGGTAAATACACATCTGAGTTGACAAATATGACATGTGGGGTACCTCAAGGCTCCATCTTGGGGCCTCTTCTCTTTAACATCTACATGCTACCACTGGCTCAGATAATGAAAAACAACAACATAAGTTACCATAGCTAGGCGGATGACAAACAAATTTACGTAACAATTTCACCAGGAGACTATGCTCCAATTCAAACACTGAGTAAGTGCATTGAACAAATCAATGACTGGATGTGTCAGAACTTTCTCCAATTAAACAAAGATAAAACGGAGGTAATGGTTTTTGGAGCCAAGGCAGAACGTATAAAAGTTAGCGCTGAGCTTCAGTCTGCAATGTTCAAAACAACAGATAAAGCCAGAAATCTAGGTGTAGTCATGTACTCTGACCTGAGTTTCAACAGTCACATTAAAACAGTTACTAAATCAGCCTACTATCACCTAAAGAATATATCTAGGATTAAAAGACTAATGTCACAGCAGGATTTGAAAAAACTTGTCCATGCTTTTATCTTCAGTAGACTGGACTACTGCAATGGTGTCTTCACAGGTCTCACTAAAAAATCTATTAGAAAGCTGCAGCTAATTCAGAACGCTGCTGCTTGAGTCCTCACTAACACTAAGAAAGTGGATCACATCACTCCTGTTCTGAAGTCTTTACACTGGCTTCCTGTGTGTCAAAGAATAGATCTCAAAATACTGCTGCTGGTTTATAACGCTTTGAATGGTTTAGGCCCAAAATACATTTCTGACCTCCTGCTAAGTTATGAACCATCCAGATCTCTCAGGTCTTCAGGGACTGGTCAGCTTTCTGTCCCCAGAGTCAGAACTAGGCAAGGCAAGGCAAGGCAAGTTTATTTATATAGCACTTTTCAACACAAGGCAATTCAAAGTGCTTTACAAAAAATTAAAGACATTAAGAAAATGGCATTTAAAATCAGTCATTAAAAAGAAAAGCTAATAAAATAAACAATTAAAAGAAGAAATACATGGATAAAAGTTACAGTGCAGTCTAAGATATGAATAGTTCAAATAAAAGCAGCGACAAAAAGAAAAAAGTCTTTAGCAGTAGATCAGAAATGTATTTTGGGCCTAAACCATTTAAAGCTATTAAACTATTCACATCTTAAACTGCACTGTAACCTTTATCCATGTATTTTATTTTTCCTTTTAATGTTTATTTTATTATCTTTTCTTTTTAATGACTGATTTTAAATGCCATTGTCTTAATGTCTTTCGTTTTTTGTAAAGCACTTTCAATTGCCTTGTGTTGAAATGTGCTATATAAATAAACTTGCCTTGCCTTGCTCACATTTGATTATTTTAAATTTCTAAAACCCCTTATCCCCCTCTAAATCCAGACATCAGGGGTAGTAATGATGGCTTTATTTGTTTCTTTGTACATGATTTTAATCAGGTTCTGCCTTTTTTTCCCACTTTCCACTGTCCCATATATAACATATATTTCCTCATTAGAAGCTCAATTCTGTAAATCCCCTGTTGGTTTAGTGTGTGTCTGAGTGTGGCTGGAGTGGAGAGAGAAAACGTGACACACACAGCCTTAAAGAATCCTCACCTTTAGTATTTTTTGAGCATTAGAAAAGGAGCATTACGTCACTCGATCGCTTTGAGAGGTGCATCACGCTGCTTCACTCAAAGATGACCTCTTCTTAATGCTTCCTTCTTTTGTGCTATCTCTTTCCCATGCCATCTTTGGATCATTTAATAATGCTCTTCTTGTTTTTTTTAATTGTAACAACCTAATTATTGTATCTGTCACTGTTCTTTATCTACAATTCATTTCATTCTCCTTGCCAAGCTTACTATCACCTATTTGGGTACCCCGACCCCCTCTCCTGCCACCCTCAGCCCTGGATAATAGACTGATCCGTGGTATGACGCACATGGCTCTGTCTCCTGAGGGGCTTTTGCATACACGAACATTCATAAGGGCTCTGCGTAGCCTGGTGTGAAGACACAGGCGCTACCCAGGTATTTACATCTTGAGATAACTGACACCACAGATTACTGTATCAGCAGCTCTGTTGATACAATACACTGCACATTCTTTAGCAGAAAAGGCTTTTGTTACTGTGTAGCTAACAGGGGTATTGAATGGGCAGATCATTTTTCCTTGTGATTCAAATTCACATATATTTTGCATCAAAGTAAAACCGAATAAAAGCACTGATACATTCAAGTCAGCTGATACAAAAGGTGACACGTTTTGGTTTCAATTGTTTAAGGAATAACAATTCAGTCTTAAAGATAAAGCAGAAAAAACAGCCCACTGATTTCTGAGCAGTGTTTGAATGAATGAATGAAAACTTTATTACAGACTCAGGGTCCAGATAAAAGACAAGACATTACATAGATAAAAGACAAGGCATTACATATAATAAATTACATACACAGCATAAAATGAATTCATAGTTTAAGAATAATTTAAATCAGTGTCCGACAAAGAGACAATTATACCAATGTCTCCACAGCTGCGATTGGTAGTGTGTAATACTATACCTTGTGTTAGATTGTATTGTACATTATGTTTATGTAACATAATGCTTTGTTTGCACATAGGATGCGGTGTCTCAAGGATAATGTGCAGTGAGCCGGCTACAATTAAGGGAGAGCAAGACCTGCCGACCTCTGCTGTAGGGGATTATTTCACCGAGGTCAGGTGAAATAAAATGTTGAGATTGACAAATTAAGAATAGTGTATTCAACGAAGATGTGTAAAAAATTATAACATATGTGCTTTGTTAAAAATTGCATTTCTGCTATCACTAGCCAGTTAGCTGAACACTTAAGCTTGTTGATTGTTTTTATCAAAAGCGGACATTTTTTCAGGTTATCAATCTGTAGGTTTTGCTTCGTTTTATGTGTGGAAAGACAAATCATTCACATCAATAAAGTATTTTCAATTTTCTGGCACCCTGGGGGCCTTTACCACTAAACTTCTGCTCAGGAAAAGCATCTAAACGACGGGTCTACTATCATTTATTTTCTTAGGAATATTGTGTTTTTCCATAAACATACAATACTGAGCCAAGTCAAACATTATTTATTTTTCTTGTTCCCTCTAAATAAAACATTGTTGTTGAAACATCATAAATCAGTGACATATTGTCATTGATAATAGAATATTTATATAACTATTACAACCACAAACCCCTTAGATCAGTGAGAGAAACATGATTGAGTTTATGTGAGTGAGAGATCTGTGAGGCTCTCATCACTGAAATTGTTTATTTGAGAAGGGCTGGTGCTAGACCTCCTGGATGATCGTTTGACGCACAAGCTCCCTTCCTGCTAAGTCAACAATCGGAGACAGACGAGTGGTAATTAGCAAGAAGAATGATACCCCTGTCCTACGTGAGACACAATGACACCGAAAGATCAGACAAAGGAGCCTTTCACGCACTGTCAGAGGTTGCAAAAGTAAATAACAAAATAAATGGACTGAGTTTTAGTAAATTGAACATCTACCCCAGGTAATCTGTCAACACAGTGTCTGGGAACATGACATAGTGATGTTGATGAAGTACTGCACAAATATTTACTGATACACCATGAATATAATAAGAATACGCCCAATTTAATCACAACATTTGCATAATGACATGTATTGTTGATAGTAGCGGTTAATAGGCTAATAGTGGTTTAAGAGATATTTATCTTTGTTCAAAGGAGTTTGGATTATGTTAAGTTTACATGTAACAAGAGAACCAGTCCTGCTAGCGAATCTGTGATGCTGATGATGAATTGGCGGTGGTGCTTTGAGCTTAATGCTTACATGCTAGTATTTACAATGCTAGCTCGCCATGTTGGCAGGTGTAGTTTTTCCCATGTTCACCATTTTCATTTAGCTTTTTAGTATGCTAGCATTTGCAAATTACCACATATGTGAAGTATAGATGAGTTACATTTGCAGATATTTGGTCATAAACCAGAGCATTGGACAAATAAGCTGTACTTCACACAACTGCTATTTAGCAAATGCTAGCTTGTTACCACACTAAAGCATAATTCCAAACATGCTAAATATTAAGCCGGAAAAACATTAGCATTCTTATTGTCCACATGTATTGCACATGAACAGTTTCTAATCGAATATCAATACCAATACAAAATGCCTGCATATAAAACATCTATAGGCAGTTGTAAAATATTGACCTTGCAATTGTATCATAAACTAAATGTGATTTTACATTGTGAAAATATCAGGCAGCATGTGTGGCCAGCTTGAAAAGAGCCATGATGACTCTTCGGTAAGTCAAGGTCAGGCTGAACAGATGTTCTGCAGAGCACACAGTATCACACTTTGAGTGGTGATGTGCGACACAGATGTCACTGCGGTCATGTAAAAGACGTACAGAAGAAAGTATTAGAAAAGGAAAGCAGTGATTCTACAGCTGGACGATCACAGGATGTGAAAAGTATAACAAAGAGCATATGTAGCCTAATGTTTAACAGTGTGTTTATCAGACTTTCACCAAGGCCATTAAGCAAGAAATATGTGAGAATCCACCTTGTGGTCCCAATCCGCTCCAAAAATGTAATAGCTTCTTACTTAGCACATGGTTCACCCTTAGGTTAAATGGACCTCCAATCGTTTTTCAATGATCCTGATAACCAAAAACATAACCTCATTGACGGAGATAAGGCTTTCAATTGTAGCTAAATGTATGGATAGTTTCTGAATTCAATAGTTTGAGCTATGTTTTCAACAGTGTTCAGGTTTAATATTGTTTTGTAGACGCACATCTCACCTTCAAAGGATTTTCTGCTAATAAGTATTGTCTTAAAGAGCAGCCAGGGGACATGATAATTTACATTAATTACAACTGATCGTTAGGCATAGCTAAATGAAACAAGATTTACAGAAGTTAATGTTCTAATCTCCACTGTGAATAATTTCCCTCCTTGGTTCTCTTTTAAGTTTGCCATTAATGACGCTTCCAATACATTTAGACAGCAACCACTTATAGTACTGGAGAAAAGATTCCACGTAAATATATGCTTATTTATGCGAGCAGCAAGTCCTCGGCTGAAAAGCGTGATTCATTACATGCTGTCATACATATATTACTGTCAGTCAGCACGGGAAAGTGTATTTCTTCAACTAAATTAAGTGCTTGAAGAGGCAAATATAACCTTTGAGGCGACCTTTGTGCGCCCACATTTGATAAAAACACACAAACACACAAAAAATGCCTGTGACTGTCCTTCGGAATAAATATGCAGTGGAACGTGCCTGATAAGTCACCTGTTTTTAGTAAGTGCTGATAATTCTTGAGTACAAAACCAGCACTGCTCAACCGTACATATTTGTATTTCTTTGTAATCAGCACATGACAGAGCAGGAATAATCTTTTCTTTTCTGCACACACAAACTGATTTTGCAGGTTTGTCGACAAGTTTACGATGAGCAATTAATAGTGATGAGTAAATACAAAAAGGCACATACTTAAAGAGATTAAAAATGCGTAGACTGTGAATATGTGTGTGTGCGTGCATGTTTGTGTATATGACAGAAAGTGAGAGTGTGTGGGAGGCCAGTATTCTTGTTTATTGAATGAAAGGTTGTGCCCGTTAGACTGGTTTGTGCTGAATGTGGTTTGGCACACATTTCTTCTCTGGACAATGGGCATATTTTTATTTTACAAGAGCGGCTCTCAAATGATCTCATGATTGATTACATTTGTTCTTAAGAGGAGAACTATAAAATGATCTGCCTTAAATCTTCATATTTGATCAATTTTATATTCTGTAACTAGCCTCAGAAGGCGTTTGTTTTCTCTTGTTTCTGTTATTCATTCATTCATTTAGGATCTAATCTCATTAAACATGAAAGACTTCAGGAGCTCCAATCAATCTAAAATGAAGGATTTCCCCCGATTTCTTCCACTTAAAGCTATATTATTTATCTTATGACAGACACAAATATTCCTTCTCTTAGAAAGGAAAAGTTAAAGTAATTATGAATACAACAACTTGCTGCGTAGGGTTACCACTCATGTTCATAGAAGAAGTGTTCAGCAAAAGTTATGTAGTCTCAATTCAAAACTCATCCTCTTAGATACACGAGCTCATGCTTTATCACAAATATTTGTTAAAACAAATCCCCCATCATACTTGGACAATCTGACTCAGGTAATTGCATGATTTGCTCACACTGAGAAAATATCAGACAGATATTCAAATGGCAACAGGTAGAAGACATTTGGTTATGAAACAGCGTGGGCTATGTGGATTTGTTGTAAATGTGCATCACAATATTGCATGACCTTTCAGTTGGGACACTTTGCATGAAGTTTGCATTCCTTTAACATTTCAGACTGTGGGAGGGTACGAACTGTTTCTCTACTGGGTATGATATTTACACTTACCTGCACTTACTTGTATTCACATGCTATGAAATGTTACAGTATGTCCCCCATCTGAAACATGTTATAATAGATGGTGTTCTTGGGGTGTCACACTGACTGTTTACACTCTTGGCCATATGGTCCTGTCATTTTTTAGTCATTTTGTTCTAAGCTTGACTGCTTAATAAATAAGTAGCTTTCTTTGCAAGTTCACATATGAGTTTCCATCAATGCATCTTATATTTATCTGGAATCCCCTGCAACACCTATGGACATCAAATGTGTTTTGTATTTTGTGATTTTCTTGCACTTCCTGCGCAACAATCTACATTTAAGAAAAGAAAACCTAAAAAACGTAATTTTACAACGTAGCCTCGATAAAAGTATTCCTAAGGGCCTATTAATTATCTGTGACCAAATTAACTTGAGTTTAATTCACATTCATTATTTGAGTAAGATAATAATATAATAGCATAAGCAGAATAATATAATAAACATAATAAACTCATTTAAATAAAACCTTTGACGTACTATAGATATGTTAATAATATTTCAATACCCTTTAGTTAAGATCATTGTTTTCACGTCAAATTAAATGAAATGTGCATTTGATTGCTCAATAATAATACTAATATTTGTTTTAAAAGATCACCAGTTGCTTCCTGTTTCTGTTGGAACCGCGCGCGCACCCGGACTGTATGGAGTGAGAGCGCGAGGCAGCGGGGAAACATCACGTGGTGACATATCTCTACCACTGACGTCATCGTCCCCATCTCCAGGCAACCCCTCCATCAGCACACGCGTCACCATACGACCGAGCCTCGCGGTTGCTCGGCAACAGTGACTTGCGCTCGAGCCCGGCCTTGCCTTGCACCCAGCTCGGAGCTCTGACGCGGGTGTGACGTTAATAAGGTGGGTATCAATTTGTTATGGTGGCGGGGGGAGAAGGAGGAGGAGTTCCCCCTGTGAGTGCCGAGGTTCTGCTCTGCATTCCGGCGGAGCGCACAGATACACACGGTCGCAGCCGAGTCCCGGGCTGAGAAACTTGTTGTATGAACACACAACTCAAAATAAGACGGGAAGAAAAAAGTTGCTCCGCGCGTGTTTTTTCTACAGTTTTTCCTCCCTATTGTCGTTGTTGTTTTTTCCCTCTTCTTGTGGAATGGTTTACATTTTTTCTGGGAACTTTGAGAGAAGGTGGTTTATATCCGATTTTTAAGGTAAGACGAGACTCCTCTCTCCAAAATACCTACTTTTTACTACCTCAGAGGCAATAAACCGTTTCTGTCATTTTCTTGCACAACCAAAAGTGCTTTCGTTTTTAGTTAAGCTGATTTGTCTTTTACTTTCTATTCAACATTAACAAAAGCGACCTACATTTTGTAATCAAATTATGTCTATATGGTTAACACATTAGGAGAAGTTATCCGTTGTTGATCATTTTTTTTAGAAACTCGAAAATGTGTATGTTTAAAAAAATATGTGTAGAGGATAACACTGAAGAACATTTTGATAGAACCTTACTCAGTCCACTCTAGTGAGACTTTCTTCAACTGACATCATTTGTTATACAAGCACGTTTTCACCCTGCTGCATGTGATGTAGAGCCCTGCCTTTGGTGCACACCAATACATACGTGTATCTACCTATCACAAAATATGAATGTAATGCAATTATGTAAACTATATCTGAATATGCAGTGAAATTAAAGCAAGTGTTTTTTTCTGCAGGTATTAACCCAAACCTATCCCAACGCTGTAACTCCAGACTGTTGATGCACCATGGTGATCCTGACAGAGAGCAGCCAGGGGGCTCAGTCCAGCTCGGCCCAGGGAAGACCCCTGCAGGTCGGCTTCTACGAGATCATCCGCACTCTGGGGAAGGGAAACTTTGCCGTGGTGAAACTGGCCAGACATAAAGTCACCAAGACACAGGTCAGCATCTCTGCTATAATTCTGTGGCTGTTTTTTAAAGATGCATAAACTTTCAAATTATAATTTTTTGACATTTACAATTTATCTTTTTTTTCAGGTGGCCATTAAAATCATTGATAAGACCAGATTGAACCCCTCCAACCTGGAGAAAATATACAGAGAGGTGCAGATAATGAAGCTGCTTAACCACCCTCATATCATCAAACTCTACCAGGTGTGTATAATTGTTCATGTTTGTGCAGTGTTGTTCTATGCATGGCTGCAGCAGTAGTTGTTCAACCTGTATTACATCCTCAATGGCGAAACTTGGTTGTGTGACGGCCCCAAGTGCAGAGAGCCAGTCTGAACACACGCATGCATCTGGGAGGGAAAATGCAATGGTGTGGAAAGCTTTGCAAAATAGGGGCACATTGATTTCCCTCGGTTACAGTGTGGTTGTTATCATTGATATATGTGGATGCAGCCGTGCCGAATAAGGATAATTTGTTAACCAAGTGATATTGTACCGGCTCACTGCAGGACTTTGGTAGAAGAGATTGTAGAGATAGCGCTTCTGGTTAAAGCTTCGTCCACAGGTCTGGACATCGAGCCCAATTACCAGCCGTTAAAGCCCGGTGCAAAGTGTCAGTGCTAGCCTTCCTGCAATTCAATTGAAGACTTAGTGGAAATATTTGACTATTTCTCCTCGGATGGCCTTTCTGGTGTTCTGGCTCGTGCCTGGCAAGAAAATGCAAAAACACACAATGCCCTTTCTTTTTTCTTCCTTTGGACTCATTCTGCCCTTTGTTAAGCTCTGTGCTGTTTTGCTACTTTATGAGATTAGACCTACTTAATGTCTGATTTTAAGAAGCTAAGCAGTATTTACTGTGAAATCATGTCTCAAATCAAACAAGCTCCTATCGAGACGAAGCAATGTGTCCATAAATCTATATCAGAAATGTAAATAATTTACAAAAATCACCTTGTTACCTGTTAACCGAGAAAAGGATATACCGATAATTGCATTAGATTGGATTATGATCAGGTCAAGGTAAAGGTGGCTCTCAAGTCTAACTGGATGACCTCTGTTTGTATCCTGCATGTGATCCATCCTCTTTAATCTTTTAATCTAGCCCCTTGTCTGAGGTGATGCGAGTCAGATGGTTGGTACTCGATGAAGGGAAGGAGGTGGTCTGAGACCTTTTGGCTGATAAATCAGCTGCTGCTTCTCTAACCGGTCTCATGAGAGTAACATTTCGTTTCCCCTCTCTAGTCGAGGATCATTTAAGCCTCTCCCTTTCTCTTTGTCTCCTCTGTTTGACCTTGTGTAAATGGCACATTCCTCTTATCCCCTTGAACAACACCCCACTACTGTGCGGCAGTACAACCTCTGCTGATATCAAACACACAAAAAATCCATCCCTGTATTATCTGTAACTGCTTTTTCCTATTCAGGGGATGGCTCGAGCCAATCCCGTCACACTGGAGGAGCTGCCAGATAATCACTAAAGCGGCAGTAATGTAGTCCCCTAATTGATTAGTCAATTGACAGAAAAAGAATGACCACGTTTTTGATAATCGATGGCGGAAATATGGAAATAATATGGAATTATCAATTATATCAGACTGAATTATGAGCAATATTTATAAAATGCTGCACAAGGCCTGTCGAATATGTGCATGTGATGGAATAAGGAGACCATTCAATGTTTTAGGTTAGAATATTTTGCAGCTTAAACAACCTTAAAGCTACTTTATGGAAAACAAAATGGAAAATATGAATGTTAAGGAGGTAATCTTCCTTCTGGGATAGCTTGAGGGTGCTTGACGTGCCGTGCCTGCTCTTCAGTGCTGTGACGTCAGCAGCACCTCAAGGTGACAGAGCCCCGGAGAGCTGCCCTATCGGACGGACAAAGACTGCCCCCCCCCCCCCCGCTTTGAGGAGCGGTGGATTGAATCCTTCTTCTCTTGGTTTTCTAAAGGGGCTGGTGGATGAAAAAGATTAAGCTGGAGTATTCAGTTTCATTTTGTGACATTTGATTCACAGCAGCTTTTCCCAGAAAGGGCTTTGTTATCTGACAACAACAAAAAAGTCTTTGTATTGCAACCTTTCTGCTCAGCTGCCCTGTTCCTGAGGGCTCTCCTGGGGAATGGGAGCTTTTTATGAGCTCAAGGAATGAATTGGGAATTGCGTCTTTCCGGCCTATAGTGCAAAGAGTGTATTGAGTGATTGCACTCATGGTGTTTTTGATACACTAGACCAGGGGTGTCAAACTCAATTTCATCGCGGGCCACATTAGCATTATGGTTGCACTCAAAGGGCCGGTTATAACTATATAAATATACATATATAAATATATATATAAAATAATGTATTATATTACATTATTGCCTCTGAATTGGATTATTATCAGATAGGGTAATAACTAACTACGTTTGAAAGCAGAAGTCCAGGGCAAATAATTGTAAGTCTCTTCGGTGCACACGTCACAAAACGAGATGCATTGTGGGACATGTAGTTTATGGGCAACCTGCTTCTGTAAAGCGGCATGTAACTGTATAATAAACGTATTATATTCTTTGAAAGCTCTTGCGGGCCACATAAAATGAAGTCGCGGGCCGGATTTGGCCCCCGGGCCTTGAGTTTGACACCCCTGCACTAGACGTACACGTGAATACTGCCCCATGTGAATTTGTCTCTCAGTTTCCTGGAATTAAAGAGATAGGGGGAGTAGTGTTGAAATACAACACTAGGACTGTTGCCAACTAGTGTCAGCCTCATGAAGAACATCTCCAAACATTTAATAGTAGTCTATCTGTGCGAAAGATATGCATTTTACACATTTCCCTTTTGGGTGTGTTTTTAACATAATTGATACAGGGAATAATGAGACGAGGAATTTGGTGGTTAGAACATTCTTATGCCAAGAGATGCGTGGAGCGGGCTAAACAGATGAATTTGGAACTGGTTTTACGCTGTGTCATAGCCAGCTGCCAATGGCATAGTCAGTTAAAACTCTGTCTTGTTTCCTTTTGCTTAGGTCATGGAGACCAAAGACATGCTGTACATTGTGACAGAGTATGCGAAGAATGGAGAAATGTTTGGTGAGTTCAGCTTTCAATTTTTTTAATATTTTACTTTTAAAATGAATATTGGCCAAATATGTTCTCCAATAGATAAAATAATATACATTTTCAAGTCAGAAACTTGGCATTGAATTCAAATATCCTCTCTCCCTACAGACCACCTGACGACAAATGGCCGCATGAGTGAAGATGAGGCGCGAAAGAAGTTTTGGCAGATTCTTACAGCTGTGGACTATTGCCATCAACACCACATTGTTCACCGTGACCTTAAAACCGAGAACCTGCTGCTGGATGCCAACATGAACATCAAAATAGCCGGTAGGTCTGGTGGTTTGTGACTTCGATTAGAAGGGTTAATTTGTTTTTATTAGAAAGCATGTTTTGAATCTAATATTATCTTTTCATACCCCTGTCTGTCTCATGTGTGGGAAACTATATATTAAAGCTCATTATGATCTGGTCTTTCGACAATGATAAGGACATGACACTGACAAATACACTGAAAGGCATCGTGCACTTTCAGCGCGATGATCTCCTCATGTTGGAAACAGAGAAAACTGAGAAGTTTGAATAATAACAGTTTTGTGTATCTCTTTCTGTGTCTTACAGACTTTGGATTCGGAAACTTCTATAATGCAGGGGAGCCCCTGGCTACATGGTGTGGCAGCCCGCCTTATGCTGCCCCTGAAGTGTTTGAAGGGAAAGAGTATGAGGGGCCTCAGCTGGACATATGGGTACGCTTATAGAAGTAATATATAGACAGCATTATTAATTCTAGCATTTTTTTCTTTCATATGCTTAAGTTCTCCGTTTTGCTATTTTCTATATACAGAGCCTTGGTGTGGTGCTTTATGTTCTGGTCTGCGGCTCGCTTCCATTTGATGGACCCAGCCTTCCTGCACTGAGACAGAGAGTCACTGAGGGACGATTCAGAATCCCTTTCTTCATGTCTCAAGGTATAACGGCAACACAATCATAAAAAATACTGTCTAATCTTCCAAGTGTTGTGAATCCAAGACTCATTCCTTGTTTTCCATCTTCCAGACTGTGAAAACCTGATCCGTAAGATGCTGGTGGTGGACCCGTCCCGGAGGATCACCATGGCCCAGATCAAGCAGCACCGCTGGATGCTGGCAGACCCCACAGCCGCCCACCAGACCCTCAGCCACTCCCTGACAGAGTACAACTCGAACCTGGGGGACTACAGTGAACCAGTGCTGGGCATCATGAACACACTGGGCATCGACCGCCAAAAAACTATCGAGGTGAATTCAAGATTCAATTGTTACTATGTCGTCTCCAAAGAGATTTTACTCAACAAGGGCAGCAAGTCCGACCACAGACATTGCTTTAACTCTAACAATACAGATGAGAAGTGCTAAAGTAAGCTGTAAAGAGAGAAAGTGACCGATACAAGCTGGCATTAAGAGCCACAGAAGGATAACGGCAACACCACTAATCTGCTGTCTGTCCTCTTCCACAGTCTCTGCAGAGCAGCAGCTACAACCACTTTTCTGCTATCTACTACCTGCTGCTGGAGAGAGTGAGAGAGCACCGCAGCCAGCAGCTGAGCCGCCAGCAGACCTGGAGCCAGAGACCCAGGAGCACCTCCGACTCCCCCGGCCCAGAGGTGAGCACTCCAGCAATTTGATTGTCATACAACGTCAGATTAGAGAGGCTGACAAAAAGGACAGTGTACAGATCAAAAGTGCACTCTCTATGACTCGTCTACCTCCTGGAGCCCTCCATTTCATTGTGATGTAACCTGCCACTTTATACTTGGATTCTAAAACGTTGTGTGCCTTGTGCTTGTTTCTAGGCGATCATGGAGTCAGCTGACAGCTTTACATCTACAGCATTTTCCATTCCTGCCCAAAGCACTGCTCCAGTGTACCCGGAGATGGAGTATGACCAAGCTGGATTGTTTCAGGTAAAAATTGATTAAACTTGACAGCATTCTACTGTCGGCAGCTCAGTGTTAGGAGAGTTCGCCATTATCTTCTACTAACGGTCCCACTCTTTGTGTTTCAGCGTGTGGTGTTTCCAGTGGAGGCCAGCCTAAACCGACTGCTCTGGAACCGCTCCATTTCCCCCAACAGCCTGCTGGAGACCAGCATCAGTGAAGAGGTGCGACCCAGAGACCTGGAGGAAGAGGAGGCAACACAAACCTTTGTGCCTTTGCTCCCTCCAAGCACAACTTCCCGCAGACACACACTGGCTGAGGTGTCGGCCCGTTTCCACCAGTGCAACCCTCCATGTAAGTATGTTATACATAAACCATTAGTTTGAAAGGCTTCACTATACAGCACATTTTGATGCCCACTGTTGCATATCCAATGTTTTAATTGTTTTGCCTGTTGTGTTTTTGTAGGCATTGTGGTCTGTCCTTCCGATGGTGCCTCTTCTGACGGCTGTCTGAAGTCCTCGTCTAGTCCAGCCCACACTTTGCAGGATGGTATGGGTGGGATGTCAACACTTCTGGCCTCTCGTGCTGAAAGTGGAGCCCTGCTGCCTGCTGAGACCCACCTGACCCTCTCCTCCCACCTCCTGCCCCAGGCCCAGGGCAGCCTGCCCGCTGTCAGCTTCCAGGAGGGTCGCCGAGCCTCTGACACCTCCCTCACACAAAGTACAGTGCATTCATCCACTCTGATTCATCCATCCTTTTTTTTTTTTATAATTTGTCACTTTATGCGATCAAAGGAACATTTTCAATAACTTTCCATTGTCTTTTCACAGGCCTCAAAGCTTTCCGGCAGCAGCTGAGGAAAAACACACGCACCAAAGGGCTTCTGGGATTGAATAAGATCAAAGGTCTGACGAGGCAAGTCATTTCTCCCCCCTCCTGTAACCGCGGCAGCCGAGGGTCTCTGGGTCCGGCGCTCTCTGAACACCGCAGCATGCTGGAGGAGGTGCTGCACCAGCAAAGGTGAGAAACGTGAGCAATATTACTCAAGAGCACACTGTTGATGTCTGAGGTGGCCAATCAGGTCAGACTGTACAGCCCTGATGTTAATAGTCTGATCTTCTGTCTCTATTTTTCAGGATGCTACAGATCCAGATCCAACCTCAGCCTCTGGTCCAAGCTGCTCCGATCGCATCTACCCAGAATCCCCTGCTGTTTCTCGTCCGGCAGCAGTCACCCTCTCCTCCACCCGCTACAGTGTTTGCTTCCTCGTCCATCTTTGACACCCCTACCCACTCCGCCCTGCCTCCTCAGCAAACGTCAGTGGGTTTACAGCACAGCCCGTGGAAACAGAGCTTGGAGACTTCCTCCTCCGGCTGCTGCTCATCATCCTCCTCAGCCTGCTACGCCTCTTCTCTGTCCCCCGTGGCCTCCGCTGCTTACCTCCTTGAGGCTCGTCTGCACATCAGCCAGCAAACCCCCCCTCCCTCCCACATCGGCCTCCAACAGCTGCCCCAGTCGACAACACAAGGCACCTTCCCCATCGTGTCCAAGCCAGGGGCGTGGAGCACGGACTCGGCCTCCAGCACAGACCCGGACCAGCAGGACTCGTGTCTGTCCACACAGCAGCAGCTCAGTAGCTGTGTGATGGTGAAGTAAAACGATCACGACCAGATATTTTTTTCTTTGTGGAAGATAAAGATTTGGAGCCGTAAAAAGAAAAAAAGCAGAAGTGAGGAAGAAGAACAAAAGCAGATGCAAGCGACACATGTACACTTCATTTAACAACATGCGGTACACATGGGAGAATGTGTATGTTGTGTATACTTTAATAGCATATAAGCTAAAGACTAAGCAATAATCAGACTCTGGACAAGGCGCTAAACCCGTATCAGAGAGCAAGAGAAGCAATAATAGACTGAAAGGCAGCGCCCTGATGATAGTGTCACTTGAATGAAATGGAGTTGACGGTAGCTGATAAAGTTGCATCTCTCGTGCTTTGATGCTGTTTTTCTGAGACGCGACCTTTGTTGAATACAGGAAGGCTCCCTCTTCCTTCTTGTTTATAGACACTTTTGTGTCATTTCCTGTTCTCTATGTTTTTCAATTGACTGGACAGAAGACCAATACATTTTTTTTTCCACTTTGTTCGCCTTTCTAAAGAGACATCTCTCTGTAGCAGTGCAATTAACATGCAGTATAGTGTCCAAAGCTTCACTGAAGGAGTTCATTTGTATTGAAACTGTGATTTGTTTTTCTTCTGTGCAAGATAATTATAGTTACGCAAATGCTGCTTTTACCTCATCAGCCAAAAACTGAAGGACGATGGTGTCTCACTGATTGAGTAAAGCACAACAGGTACATTCCTTCAGCTTGGTAGCACCCTACACATGTGGATACACTGATCCGTATTCTCTTGTTTGATAAACACCTTCTCGTTAGATGCTTTTACTACCTCCACAGGCAACAAATTAGAAACCTGTAAAAAGAATCCCCGAAGAAAATTGTGTCAATCCCAGTATATCAGAGGAAACAACATTTTCAAATGCACAAAACAAAGACTGGGAAATGTGCAATATTTCACATTGAAATATCAAGGAAGCATAAGGCGTTATATAGGATGGTCAAATGTACATTTGCCTGAGGTGTTTGTGTTCTTATTTGTAATGTATCTCTTTGCTGTGCTAGCTACATGTCTAGAACAGGTACTATTTATGTGACATAATAACATGTTACTGTAGAAATTGAGAGAAAAGACTCAAGGCATTTCAAAATGTTGTTTCTTCTCACAGCATGCTTGTAGGTCTTTAACTGAAAGGAAGAATTTGGGTTTTACTAAAGAGCAAACAGCACAAGAGATGAGTGAACCATCAGATACACTACTGACAACTCACTTTGAATGCTGTCTCAAAATGTAGCAAGGTGGTTAGCAAACATATTTCACATGATCTCCTTAGCTGTTGCCCTTGGAACACTCTGGCAACCACCAAATCCCGAAGCTACAAGTGCTATCTATACCTATAGCTTACCATGGTGGTATTCATTTTTGTACTTTTCTAGAATAGAAAAAAAAGTCAGGATATAGCAATACTATGATGTGCTAGAAGCTGAACTTCACACAATTTAAGGCTGAACGAGATGTGTAATATTATAAGCTTATTAAGCCCTCTCATATCTGTGAAACAACTTGTAGAAGAGCAGTGTTTTTGCAAACCAAGTTCTGTTTTGGAAAAAGTGTTGATGTTTCTATAGAACAACTTTGGTTTATTGCACTCACTACAAACACTTGTGCCTTTGAACAAGCTCCTGATCTGAGGTCTTCATCTCCGATCATTACATTAAAGAAAGAAGCTTAATGGCCCTTTTGAGACCTTCTCGGACCTCTCTCTCTTCTTCTGTATCGGACCTTTGAACTTGCTGTGTAAATAGAAGCGAAAATTGCACTTTATTTATATTTTATTTCTCATGACGAAAACAATTCTTCACAAACTATTGAAACACTAAGACTCTTGATGCAGTTCTCTTTTTTGATAAAAAAAATAAGATCCTATTTCCTGGTTTGTAACTTGATCGTGTGAGCATGTGTGCGTGTGTGTGTGTGTGTGTGTGTGTGTGTGTGTGTGTGTGTGTGAGTGAGTGAGGAGGAGAGAGAAAGGGGAGAGAATGTCAGTTCAAGAAAGATTGTGTATTTAAGTGGCTATTTATTTAAATAAAGTTCCCTTCCTAAACTGTCTGTTGTCTGGATGTTTTTCAATAACTTATATCTACGGTTAACATGTCGGTCGATATTTCATTATGATAAAGGAATATGAAGGAAACCACTAAAGCAAAGCAAGATAAGATAAGATGTACTTTATGGATCCCAAATTGGGAAATGTTTTTGTTACAGAAGCTAAAAAACAAGGCATTGCACAGAAATGAAAAAGAGTAGAAAATGAACAACGATAAAATATAAACATTTCAAAAATCGAAATAAAACAGGACTTGACTGTAACTATTTGACAATTAAAACACTATTGAAGGGCCAATTTACAGCTAACACAAAATAAAAGTAGGATATTATTTACATTAAGTGAGCAAGGAATGCCATACTAAATTATATAAATGTAGAATTAACCTTTTCTATTTTGACATGTTTAATTCTCACATGTGATTATCGTAGGCATTGTAGGCACAGCCTTATGCAAATCTAGATTTCTCGCACATACGGAATGAGCATGTGACAAACAAAATCTTTTGCATCCTTAAATCTAATGATAGATATGCAATACCTCTTAATACCTGTCTATAATACTAATAATCATCCTTAACAGTGACAACCGCTAATAATCAATCAATGTTTATTTATATAGCCCAATATCACAAATGTTACATTTGTCTCAGTGGTCTTCACAGTTTGTACAGAATATCAGTATGACAATACGACACCCTCTGTCCTTAGACCCTCACATCGTACAAGGAAAAACTTCCGGAGAAAATCCACAGTTTAAAGGGGAACATGGGAGAAATAATAATAATAATTCTTGTGGGATAAAAACATTGTGTATTCCTAAATACTGTTTTATCTTTATAATATTTCGATAGCAACTTGATTAAGTCTCCCTACTCCAGGGTTATTACAGGAGAAGAATAACCAGTGTGTTTTCCAGACTAAAGACTTCTAATGACGCTTCACCCTCTTCCACCAACTGATGACGAGGCTCTCTGATGATGCACTCGCTGGCACCCTATGATTATCTTGTGATGCAGAGTGATGATGCATTGCACCCCCATGACCCTCCTGCTGGCCGCTTATTCATCAAACTGAGAATGGACAGGTGTTTGACGTCTAACAGGAAAGGCCATGTGAGAATGGAGTGACGCAACAGCAAAATGAGAAGGCAGACCATCCAAGTGAGTTCTGCTGCTCTACTCTGGCTGCGTGCTCGTTATCTCCACTTAGTCAAGAGAAAGAAAATAAACTCCGATTTAACTCCTGTAGGAGAACTGAATTTTCAAGACTTAATGATTTGTTGCTGTACATATTTACACTGTCTGACACATACATGTTCACACCTATTTATACATGTAACGAATACTGTGACATTTGGCATATGACCCTTGAGGAGTTGCTTGTGGGAATGAGCGTAAAAGGAATGCCATGCATTTAAAAAACAGACGTCACAAACTCATCTGTCATCAGCTGATGCCTGCTGCAGACGTGAACCTTGCATGAGCTATTAAGCTTTTCGTAACAAGCTACAGCACACTGTGACCATCTGACTTGTTAATGTATGTTCTTTTTCAGAATCAGAATCAGAAACAGGTTTAGAGCCAAGTAGGTTAACACATACGAGGAATTTTCCTTGGTGTAAATGGTGCCCACATAAACACAGTTAGAGTAGAAACTATTATGCGTTAAGATATAGAAACTTATTTAATAATGATAATAGGTTTCATTTATAAAGCACTTCATACTTGACTTCAAATCCCGAAGTGCTACAAGCAGTGAGCATGAACAGTATAAAAACAGTACACAACACAGTAGAATGAAAAAAAAGCAATACAAAACAAACAATACAAATAAAATAAAATAAAAGGCTGGTAATAAATAAAAAGGTCTAGGGAAAGGCTCTATTGAATAGATGGGTTTTGAGGCCTTTTTTAAAAGTCTCCACAGTCTGTGGTGCTCTGTGATCGGGGAGAGCATTCCACAGACTGGGAGCAGCCGAGCAGAAGGCCCGGTCTCCCATAATACGGAGCTTAGTCCTGGGGGTCTGAGGAGGTTGGAGTTGCTGGAGCGGGTGGTCCGCAAGGAGGTATGGGGGGGTGAGGAGTTCCTTGAGGTAGGGAGGAGCAGTTCCATGGAGCAGTTCCATGGATACACTGGTGGGTGAGGACGGAGACCTTGAATTCGATCCTCAGTTCCATGGGGAGCCAGTGTAGTGATTTAAAGGGGACCTATCATGCAAAATGCACTTTTGTACGTCTTTTATACATGAATATGTGTCCCCGGTGTGACACCAAGTGTCAGAAAACACAACCCTCTCTCTTTTCCTCCATACCCAAATCTCTAAAAACGGGACTGTAACGGATCTGATACAAACTGATCCAGATTTGAAATTATTCTGACATCAGAAACGGGGAGCTCCGCCTATATGGGCAACTCTACACCTATCAGGGGAATGAGAGGTTGCGTGGCATGGTAACAGCATGGTAAAAGCATGGTAACAGCATGGTAACATGATGCTCGTGCCTCGCCCCCTCCTTTGCTGGTGGGCGTGGTCAGCTGCAGCTCATTTGCCACAGAATCAGCCCTTGTGAAGACAGGGCTGGAATAGAGCAAATAGAGCGAAATAAGGCATGGCTAAAATGCATGATCTGATTGGTATTTTGAATAAAAAACTTCACAGAAATGATTTATATAGGTATGGCCCTACAATATATTATTCAAATATAGGTCCACTTTAAGGATGGGTGTGGTGTGATCATATTTGCGCACCCTCATCGGGATCCTAGCAGCGCTGTTCTGAAATCTGGATATACCAAAAAAACTATGTGCACTATGCTATTGCAAAGTACTTGGAATAATAAAATAAAATACAGTAATGTTATGGAAGTGGATGAGAGGTACAGTATAGCTTGTGTACAAATGTGCAAAATATCTGGAGGGTTGTGTAGAACGGGCAATACATAAATGAAATAAATGTATATTAAAGAATAACATGTGTTTTGTTATGTTTGAACATTCCACAAAATATAGGTTTATACGTAAGTCAAAATCACTAAATGTGAGAAGGTATTGCATTTTTTTATGCAGGGGAACTAACCATAAAAACAACAAAAAATAAGATAATTAGAATTTAAAAAAAAAGTGTTTTATAGACTTTTTAGCAGACCTGAGATCAGGGCAGATATTGTGGTTTTGCCTTCTTTTAACAAGTTGATGTCTCTGTGTATTAAAGGTAGGGTAGGTAAGAATGGAGAAACCAGCTCGAGTGCGCTAGAATTTGAAAGTACACAACCGGATAAAATCTGCCCCTTCCTTCAGACTTCCTTACAGAGCCCCTCCTCCAACTCACACGTACGCGCACATGACCAATGAGGGCACGAGATAAGTTTGTGCACGAGATGGAAGGCTGACAGGCAGGTAGGCCATCCAGTTATCTGCCGCAGGCCGAGGCAGATAATTTGACTTTTTACAGCGCCACGGCTTCCACAGATGAAATATTTGTATATATTTATTGTCAAAGCATTGAATTGAATTGAATTGATTGATTTAAAACAAGGGACAGTGTACATTTATCAACATATTAAAAACATGTAAAAGTACACGAATTAGCCAAAAGGCTAGTTTTCACCGATAGTCCCTTTGCCAGATGGTGATAGACATCCTAAAAGCAATAATGAAAACACCACAACATTGTTATGGATGTTAATGTATTCATTGCTATCGGGATGTTAAGAGCATTCCATGGAATATAACAAAAATGGTTTCTGAAGTTAATTACCTACCCTACCTTTAAGATAAATAATTAAAGATATTGAATTTCTATTCTCTACAATAAAAATGGTTTGGATATATAATCATATCAACACTTAATCACATTTTGCACATAAATGTTAGATTATCAAATGGCTAAGAAGCAATCATTAAATACAGTTTGGGGTCGTACATGTAACAATGAGAAGGAAAAGGGAGCTTTTGCAATGGAATAAAAATATAAATATAAGTAATATATAAAAATGAGTAGTGTATTAGCATAGTGGCCCTAGATAAGAGCCACAGGGAATTGTTGAGTGTAGTGTGATGACCATGTGATGTGATCTGTGGACGTCTGGGTGATTCTCCTGTCTGTGCTCTCTGCAGGGGATCATGAGAGAATCTGGGGAGTTGTTTCTATGTTTGGTTGCACGTGCCGTTTCTTGCTTCACATTTTCTTTTAAGGTTGTGTTGCTGTAACTTCATTTAGTTTTTGATTTCTTTTTTTACAGCTTTTTCGACACGTTTAAGTTACTCAAGTTAAACTTTTAATTTGGTTTAATCTTATTATTTTCATTTAAATGCAGTGTCTACCTTTTGTATGGCCAATAGAGTGGTGCAGTGATGACGTATTTTTGTAGGCCGACCCAGAAGTAAGCTGTGCAAGGGTTCCGTTCTTATTATACATCCATGAAGGGTTCCCTAGACAAAAAGGATTCGGACAGGATTGCTCCATTGTATTTTGGAGTATTGTAAATAAATAAGATCTGTGGAAACGCACCTGTTATATAAATGTACGTTTTGTTCAGCCACCACATGTCTACCCTACTTTTATAATTTTCGAATCATAAATCTAATCGCCAGAAGCAAAATGCTAACGTTATGCTATAAACGAACTACAGCCGAGTACAGCAGGGTCGCACGACTTCAACTCCACGCCATCTTAAGATCGATATTCAAAAATACAGATTGTACAAGTTGAAGCGTTTGTTTTAACAGTTTGCAAGAGCGCAGCAGGTACTTGCTTTCAAGCAGAACAGGGGCAAACAAACTTAGCGGGAGAGTTTACGTGTTCGGTGTAATGACATACAACGTCCTCGACAACTTCTGTAGTCCTATAGAGTGGTGCAGTGACAAGTCCTAAAACCCGGAAGTGAGTTAGCATTCTACCACTACCGGTTCCCATGTCTCAGAATCAATGCATTTTCTACATAGGATTTAGGAAAATAGCTCGAAATCAGGTCTGTGGTTGACACACATTGAAGAGACGGATCACGTTTTGTTCGACGACATTAAATACATCAGCAGTGACCCCGCTGGTGATTTTTGAAGAGTTTACGTGTCTGAAAAGCGATGGTTGTTAACAAGTGGCTGAATAGGACAACAGAAGTTGTCGAGGACGTTGTACGTCATTACGCCGAACACGCAAACACTCCCGCTAACTACGTTTGTTTGCCCCTGTTTTAGGACTCGTTCCTGCACCACTCTATTAAGCCACATCGTAAGACTAGTCACAGTGTGAAACCAATTAAGAGATGTGACTGAAAAGTCTTTATAATGCATATAAGTAACTGTGTTGTGACTGTCAGAGGCTGCAGAAAAACATAAATATACATTAACACATGATGTACTGATATTGTCATATTTGGAGAAAACCTGTTTATGTTTTATCCAGTATATTTCCACTTCATCTCAAGCCTTTTTGAACTGTCCTTGTCCTTGTTTTTGGACAACAAAGGAGGCCTTTGGCACATTGTATTAGTTACATCAGGCTTAGGAGACACAACTATTTGTGAGTTTTTTTCTTGAGATGGGTGCTCAACAAGAAAAATAATTATATCAGTTTCATCCACACTAAATAAACTTCTACCAATTGGTAAGAGAAGAAAATCCAATCCAGAAAGTGGAATTTACAAAGCGTTTGGGGATTTTGACAAGAGTATTACGCACGCAAGTGTGACTTTGATGGACCTTTCTCACCCTCTGTACTCCCCAACACACTCATCATCACATGCACACACAGAAAAGTAAAAAGAATCCAAGGTTCCACGCAAAGAACGCTCGCCATAAAACATTCAAAGAGTTTTGAATAAGTAACTTAGGTTATCAAAAGTTAAAGTGCATTAAGCACAGGGGTTTTTCCCGAATGTATTTGTGTCCACAAAAGCAGAAGACAGAGAAGATTGGGGGGGAAGCAGCGGCTGGGGAGAAATAATGTAACAAACTTCCCACCTCAATGAGAATCTATAAACGAGAGGGGAAGTTAATGTCTGATGACAAAAGGGAAATTCTGACTCATGAGAACAATTATATTCCATTAGCCCGGGGAACAGTTGCATAAGAAACGTTGTTGTGGGACAGATACTGTACACATAAACCCACTGACCTGAAGTACAGCACATAGGAAACACTCAATATTATCAGGAAGCCTCTGCAGTGGGCTTTTGGATTCCTCCCCTTTATGTGAGATTAGCACCCTCCTAATTGTGCGAACGTGAGTGAGACACTGTACACATGCGTCACTGCCAATAATCAGGATGAGTATGAATACCAGAGGATATGTGGAACTTTAGAGGTTTAGAGTTAAGTGAATAAACAACTATCGGAAGTGCTCGACAACAGAGTTTGTTGCAACATCAGTTACTTCACTGATCCTGCTGGGACGAGCAGCAGCCAAAGGAAGCCTAGATGTTTTTATTTTTAAAATAACCTTCCCAAGACTATCAGCAGAAAACATTTGAGGAAAATATATCATAGTACTGAGACAACTCTGATTTAGAGCTAGAACTGATTAAGTGCTATCATTAGGCTATAGTGTCCATAAACATGTTTTTTGGAAACATTTTCAGGAATCGTTTGGGAACAACCTAACTTTAATCAACTTAAAAAGGAGCAACAAATAGATGTTGTCGTGTACATTTCCCCGTTGTGAGACAAATAAAGGATTTCTGATTCTGATGTTAATTTTATATTTACAGAAGGGTTTTGTCTAAACCGGGTAAAAGGGGCCCTGCGCCCTCATACCAAGATGCTGTGTGAAGTGATGACAGAAAACAATGTTTTTGCTCGTCAAAAAAGGTATAATAATAGGTGCAATAGGGAAAGTGCAATATTGATTTGTGTATGAATACAATAGGGGAAAGTGCAATATTTGATTTATGTATGAATGCAATAGGGAAAGTGCAATTTGATTATGTATGTGCAATAGGGAAAGTGCTGTACCTGTATGTTTCTTGTTTGTTTCTTTGCCATGTGATATGTAATCTCTGTTCTGTATCTATGACTGATTGACCTGAATGTTTTATGTGTATTATCTCGATGCCCAAGACACATTTCTCCTAAGGGAGACAATAAAGCTCTATTTTATCTTATCTTATAATTACTCCAAAAAAGTGAAAATCTTGTCAAATAGATCATCATACGGCATGGACAGTTTTGTTTTACGGAGCTCCGAAGTCGCGTTGTTGTTTATGTCCGTGGCTCCATCTTGTATAAGGGCGTCATGTTCTCGCAATAATTGATATATCTTATATACAAGATCAGCGCCACAGTATTGCCCTCATACTATATTTTTCTAGAAAAACCACTGTACAGCATCCACTGAACCAAAGTGATTACAGGTTTGAAAGACATGTTTTACTGACCTTGCTTTACTATTACTGTCAAGTAGATAATATGTGCTATACTTATTGGCCACTTAAGCTCATTCACTGGTAAATATCTTTGACTTGAACTGGTTTCCCTAAACCAGTTCAAGTGTCTAAGAAGATAAATGTTGTTGACGGATTAAAGCCCTCGGAGACAAATCTGTAAAATTAAAACTGACTTGACCTGAGCTCATGGGACTTCTGGAGGAAGTGAATAACAAAAGGGTGGAAAGAACTCTCTAGTTTGTTTTTGTCAACAGCCTGCACATGATATTAATCACATGGCACTGCCGAGAAAAACAAGTTTTTTAGATTACTCTTCTACACTTCTTGTCATTTGTTAACTCTTCAAACTAAAGCATTGGGAGACTTGTTTATTTACTTCGTCAGATGTTTGTGGGCACCTTTGTGGTGATATTGTACACTTGGGGAATTTTAACTATGCTTGTTGATGATGACTGCCCAAGTAGATTTGGTTTCTGGGAAGCTTGAGTGTCCCATTGGGTGGAGGCGGTGCAGTTAAGCCTGACCTTTAGATCCACATACCAAATTATGACACAGCTAAGGACTGTAGCTGGGGAGCATCACAGCGTTGGAGCTAAAACAAAGCATTAGTAATTACTAATGTTAACTGTAGCTGTCTGACAAGAAGCCACCAAGCTTACAGGTGACCAGCACTAAGGTCTCAAATTTCCTACACTGCACATCTAAGATTTAATTAAACTAGCTTCCAACCAAACTCTGAAACTGTATCTGTTTCAATTAATTAATACTGTTTACATATTATGGAAGAATACTAAACACAATTTATTTTTCGAAATTACGCAATGGAATGGTGTAATGGAAAATGTTATAGTTGGCTTATAAGAAAACCATCCCATTCCTCCGACCTCCCTCTAAATGTGTAGGAATAAGTATTAAGAAAGCCATCTTGCTGTCCTCAACTGTAGCTTTGGCCCTGGTGTTGGTAACTGAATTTGTTAGGCATAGTATGAATGTATATTTGTTATGAACTTGGAAAAACAAGGTAAAGGACTCAAATGCACGACCCGGGAGACAGAGGTAAAGTATGAGTACAATACTTTATCCAAAATAGGTTTACAAAACCGACAAAAATTATCGACACTCTTAACGAGGTGAAAAAAGGCTCAAAAAAGGCACAAAGAAAATCGCTCACTAATTGAGGAACAAAACTTACAAAGTAATTCAGGAGCATGAATCAGGCTTGAGATAAGATAAGTGATCACTGGTAAGCAGACTACTGACCGGGGGTCCTTCTCACTTCGGTTAAATGGAATTCTTGCGTCGTTTCCCTGCGTCTAGTCCCTCCCACCAGGGAAGCATGGAGAGACGCAAGGAAACCACGAGAAGCAGGGAAATTAGTTTTAAGAGCAATGGGACGTCCTTTCCTGCGGAGCGTTTGTGATGACGCTGCACAACTGATCGTCTGACAGCAGCTCTGTCCCCATTATTTTCACAAACACCCCCGCCTCTGTTAGTACACATTTACTGACACAAACATTTGTATCATCTGTTGTAGACACCAATAAATAAAATAAAATAAGAACTAATTCTCAAAAAAGATAAACGCCATTCTTAATAGTTTGATTAATATTGATTAGAGTGCACAATAGAAATAAAATAATTCAGAGAAGAAAAAGAGATATGTTATCTATCAAAACCCAGTTAGATTAACATTCATTGGATTGCACACCTTGTTTGTTTGTGTGGATATGTAGCAAATTCACATTTTAAATAGCACTTAATGACTGATTGAATGGAAATAACAATAAATTAAAATGTAAAACGAAAAAAGCGATCATGAAAATGTTTCCAATAAATGAATAACATGATTTTTGACCACTTTGTTGTTCAGATATATAACATATTTGTAACTAAATGATACATGAATTGAAACAAAACACGGTATAAACTGGGGAGTGACTCCCGTGAGGTTCATGTATTTTCTTCATTCTGCTCTCATGTCAAGAAGCATCAGATCAGTGCATGCGCTGCATCGTCCAATCAGTGAGCGATACACAGTAAGGTGCTGGGCGAGTGTCTGAGGATTTCATCGGAGGATGGTCTGGTGGTTCCTCGATTATCGTTCCTCCATTATCACTCCTCGCTCCTCGCTCCTCCGGCAAAAATAAGGCCATTGGGACGCTACTCAAGATGGCGCAGACAAATCAACTTCCGGTGAGACCGAGACCGAGGAGCGAGGAAATGAAAAATAAGAGAAGTGAGAAGGGCCCAAGGAGACAGGACAAGACGAACTGACACAAGGGAAGGGAAGGCTGGGGAATTTAAACAAAAGGTAACTGGCACAGGTGAAAATAAATAGTACAACAAAAGTGTCACCAGCTCATTACGCTTGAATCAGTAACCTAAAACTCACTCCTTATCCTCTTAAGAAGATATGGACTAATATGTGAAGTTGTGTGAATTGACTGTTTATGTTCTCATCAAAAATGCAATCATTAGAAAGGAGCTACCATGTCATATACAAGGCCTACAAGACCAAAACACCAATGAGTAATTGGCCTCACTGTGACGCTCCATTCATACCATCAATGCTCCACATACCACAGACACTGCATATTAGGTTAATATGCTGCCAATGTTCCCCCGAAGTGAGGACAACACCCAGGACTTCTGATTTGGAGGCTCATACATCAGCAGGACTAGTGTGGCTTTACAGTAGAGAGAGATTAAAGGGAGGTGCATAACAGACGCACACACACACACGCACACACACACACACACACACACACACAGTCAGCTGTGAGAGCTATGACGCACTTTGGGCTCTGTTGATATTGTACAGCAGGCTTTGGCGTCTGTGTGAGCATTCCATTACAGGCATTACATTCCATCACTCTCATGCTTAGTTCACAAAGCAGCTGTATGTGGACTCTTAACCTTTGTCTACAACAAAAAAACAGCACTGAACAACAATTCATAAGAAACAAATAAGGTCTGGAGCAGAGGTCGCGTTAACCGAATATTTTCCGATTTTTTTTAACAATGACGGACAAATCTGAAAGCAGTCCGTAATTTTGACAGATTAGAACAAACTCGGACAGCGCCAAGTTTCCCCGCAGCGAGACTCCGGTGTTATGCCGTGTTATGCATGCCCTCTAAAAAGGAAATCATACCGTTTCCAAACCTAACTGTGCCGTACAAATCATTGAAATGTCTGTGAGTTTTGGCTTTACGCTGTGCACGCTCCCGCGAGGTGCAGCAGCCATGCATAACACGGCGCATGTGAACTGTCTCCCCCCCCCGACAGTTCACGAGCATGCTTCTCCCCCCCTCGTCAGAGTTGTGTAAAGGCCAAGGCCGACGGGTAATTCTGGATTTTGACAGAAGTTTTACGATCCTGTCCGTCAAAATGACGGGCAGTGAACAAGTCTAGCGCAACCTCTGGTCTGGAGCCACTTGTGAGAACAGTGCAGAAAGACATGAGTGGTAGAGTATTAGGGTAGGTACAAAATAAATACGGGGCCAGGGGAGGGAGATAACATTCAGAGGAATTACATTTCCATGGAAATACAGAGTAAAATATTTCTAAGGAAAAAGGCCTACAGTGGATAATAATAATAATAATAATAATAATAATAATAATATATGAGACTTGTATAGCGCTTTTCAGGAAACTCAAAGACGCTTGGATGACTTAATCAGATTATTTCTTAAAAAATCAGATTTAGCAATAACGAAACACTTTTAGCCCAGAAAACTTTGCTTTCAATTGACAATTATCATTGTTCAAGAGAAACAACCTACTGCTTTCATAAAGTGTATATATTCAACTTTCAAACACAAAATTAATTTAGCTCCCAAAGTCTACGGCAGCTGCTACTGAAAATGACAGTATGGATATACATAACTCAATAAATGCAATGTTCCATTTCATGAACTCCTTTTGTTGACAAAACTGTTCAACATTACCAGCCTCATCCTTGAACTCCATGTGCTCTCTTTTCTGTAAAAGTGGAGATGGGATGGATGTAGTTGAGTTGTTTCTGAATATCATGTGATTTACTGCGTTTTCCTCCTTGTCTTATCTCCAGTGTTTGATCTCTCTCTGCACGTTTTTCTAACAACATGCATAGGAGAAGTGTTTAGAGCAACTGATCAGAGAGCAGTCACTGTGCCTTGTTGCATCACATGGTCGTATTATGGCACAGGAGTGTCAGAAATTGTGTCTCCGTGGAAACTTTGAGGACTTGAAGTCAGACCGTAGGTGCGTCACAGAGCCTGAGTCCTGGGCCTCCGGCTTCGGTTACGCTTGGCTTGTGACACCAGAGATAGTGCTACTACTTTGTTGCCACGAGACCACACGTTGCAGGTGGGTGTCATGGGGATTAAGAACACCCCCCACCCCCTGCGGCTTCTTCCTGCACTACAAAGAGCCTGAGTTTAGTTGTTGAGACTTTTCTAACAGTACACCCTCATATCTGTTTGTCAACTCTTAAACTCTTGATTTTCCCCTTAAACCTTCACTTTGTGTTTTTTAAGAATATTTTTAGTGGAGGATAACCACTTTGGTCCAGAACTGAAATATCTCAGCAACAGTTGAAATACCATGAATAGTTTGTAATGAAATGGTGAACTGACATTCATTTTTCTCCGACTATAAATCCTGACCATGACAGCAGTAGTCTTTTTTTTATACATACTTTAAATATTATGCTTGTTGTAAAAGCTAACCGCAGTTATTCTCTGTTGAAAACTAGAAGATTTACAGTGTTGGTATTTCAGTAACTATTATATTGAATAAATCCCTTGGATGACAAAAACAGTTATTGTTGGATTTCTGTTTTATTTCCTGTGTTCTTCCTTTGTTTTGGACACCATGACATTGTGATGAAACCTGTTGCAATTAACATACTTCATGAATATTTACCTACTACACCTTGACTCACAGCCTGACTCATACTGGATGTTTCACACTGATTCTGATTTGTGACGTAAACAAATTCATGCGAAGTTAGAACAATGCACATCACATTTTAGAGAAGATTTATGAGCACATAAAGAGGCAGATATGTGGCAATAAGTAAACACACACACTGAAATGCACACATACACACAGCATGCCATGGCATTTACTACTAACAATATTAATAACACAGCAACGAGCATTTATCTGTTAAAGAAAAACAACACATACAATTCGCACACATAAAGTGCCCCTTTTTTCTGCAGGTTAAAGGTCAAAACCACTGCCTCATGCTCTCCTCTCAATAAAGTGTTTCTTTCTGCTTCGTCTCGATGCAGCATGTTTGTTTTTTTGTGTCACCTTTCAGTTTGTCACCTCCCGGCCTGCAGGGGACACATGAAGTCATCAGCCTCACTGACGTCAGCAACTCCAGCTCCGAAATACAGCCAACAGTCTCTGTAAGATGTATACAAGTCTGTCTTTCTTTCTTTTCCCCGAACGCTTGGTTATACAATTTTGCAGAGGGCTATGTGTGTGTGTGTGTGTGTGTGTGTGTGTGTGTGTGTGTGTGTGTGTGTGTGTGTGTGTGTGTGTGTGTGTGTGTGTGTGTGTGTGTGTGTGTGTGTGTGTGTATGTGACAGCATGAGTGTGAGTTTCTCTAAGTGGGTCATGGGTGTTTGTACAACCGCACAGAGGGCAAGGGAAGTGGGTTGAGTAGAGGGCATGGGTTAGCATTAGTCATGCAGATTGTTTGAGACAAGAAGCACTATTTTGTTCCAGCGCAGCAATCATGAGGCTGGACTGAATTTGTCAAGATAATTAACAGTCGTGTCCAATTGAATGCGCCTCTTGCTGCTCTTTTGCTTTTTCCCATGTGTCCACTGTTGTTATTTTCTGTCACATACCCGGATCCTCTGTAACTTTGTAAAGCCTCTGCTTGTATGTGTCTCAGTTAATTTGCGCGACCCATACTTCAAAGCTGCTGGTTATATATCAGCTTTTTCCTGTCTCTGTTGCAAGTTATTGCATGAGCTCGAGTCAAATGACAGGAACAAGCACTTTGCTCAAAGGAAGTGAGCGCACATCCTGTTGACGTCATATTCACTTGTTCATTATTGCCATTTCAATGAAGGGAAAATATTGCAAGTAAGTTTACTACATCACTGGACTGACAACACCTGTTTGGAAAAGGATGGGCCCAACCTAGGACACAAGGAAGTTGGGGGATTACTCAGGAAGGAGATTCAGTATTTCCCCTGCCGTTTTCTCTCCACCACTGCCTGTTAAAGTGCCTACATTAATAGAGCAGGGCTGGCAGCAGCTCTCAAGGGGCATCCAGAGGGAAAAACCCTTCCACTCACTGACAGTCTGGAGGCATTGACGTAAGAGATGAAAAAAACAGATGAGAGGACGGGGGCTCCCAAAATGGAAAAGCTCCTGAGTCAGAACAACAATATACATCTCTCCCATCACCTGGCACTAACATGAAATTGACAAACACCCTGGCACCTTTACTAAAACAGACACGAGTATAAGGCCATTGGACGAGCAGATTCTTAAAAGGTAAAAGTACTAGCCTTATAGTACATCAAAATTATACATTAGTAAAGGTATTTTAGTTTTATAAGAAACATTTACTGTTAAGAATAAAGAGTACAAGTAGTCATTGTGCAGTAAAACATTCCCTTTTAGTGTTTTGCTATTATGTGAGAAGTGTTTAGATTAATAATAACATTCCAGTACTACACTAGCACAGTCTTCATAAAGCCATTTGTCTAAAGTTTCTCCCACTAATATTTCAAAATGTGCTGCATTAAAGCGACACCGCACAATCTGCCACCTATCTGCCATAAATTGATAGAAACAGAAAGTGTTTAATAGCAGCCGTGTGAGAAGCAACACTGCAGACTGATCTCACACACTATACGCTGCTTATGGCTTATGTGTGGGACTCCTGTTACACGTCAATGAAAACAGAGACTGTTACAGTTACATAAGCCTGAGGTATGCAAGCCCACTGATAGCAGAGCTCCTAATGACTTTAAGAACTACGGTAACAATGATGCTGATACTGTAAATGTCAGTGACCAGTACATGCAACTCTTAAGTCCACTGCAAACAACAGCTTGAGCAATAAAGTGCCAAAGTAGTTAGCTTAGCTTAGCTTCAAAACATAATGCCATCAACTCATTCTGACCAATAACTTAAGACTGTATGATATTATTTAATGCTAACAAATTAGTAATTGTATGCCAAACTACATGACATAATGCTTTAGAAGAAAGAAAATATTACAATTATTGAGAGTGGAAAAGATTACAATGAATAGCATTAAACACATTTTGACAGTTTGTTTGATTTCTTTCTTCCTTTAAACCCATCATGGTATTTCTAATATCAGTAGTATAGGAGGTTTTGGAACTTGCTAAATCGGACAGACTAGCGTCATGTTAACGCAAATTTAATAATTATCTAAATAACTGCAGACTCACTTATTGTAAGTTTGCAACATGTATTTAATGTCTTGAAAAGGCTTGGAAAAGGTTTGCTGATGGATACACATCAATGCAATATGTTCAAGCAGATCATAGTTAGACCAAATGGTTTTGCATGAAGTTACATATTTACAAAATCCTATAATCCATGTACAAATTATTGATATTTAAGAGAGCAGAGGTTGTATTTGATTGTTATTGAGGAAAGATCTTGATAACTGCAGTTGAATAACAGATTACAGATGCTTACCATGAGCATGTCATGTAACAAAGCTATTCAAAAACAGTGAGGGGCAGAGATAATCTGTTGATGGATTCTGGATTTAAAAACATTTTAAGTCACTGTGACCCTCAGATGAAGTGCTCCACTGTGTTTTTTAGCAGGCCACCCCCCTGCATGTCATGAAGAATTGAAAAACTGCAGCGGCTGCCCGGCCTGAACTCTGGGTTTCGTAACAGGAAAGCCTGGCTGTCCCCTGAGAGACACCTACTCACAGCCTGAGAGCAGCGTCTGTCTGACCGGCTGACTCACAGCAGCTCCACGCTCCATCTAATGCACCACCTCTGCCCTTCACTGCACATCACCATCAAACTGTTCTCAGAGGCTCTTTTTGCATGTGTTAGTGAGTGTGTGTGTGTGTGTGTGTGTGTGTGTGTGTGTGTGTGTGTGTGTGTGTGTGTGTGTGTGTGTGTGTGTGTGTGTGTGTGTGTGGTTAAGGGTACTCCTTAAACTGTTTGATTATTAGCTGAGAATATGTGCCCGTAACTGCATCCACCCATCCTTCCTCTCTGTTGTCCGGTGCATGTACGTGTGTGTGTGTGGTGTGTGTGTGTGTGTGTGTGTGTGTGTGTGTGTGTGTGTGTGTGGTGTGTGTGTGTGTGTGTGTGTGTGTGTGTGTGTGTGTGTGTGTTTTTAACCTCAAAGACTGTATGTATTTAATTGTGCTGCTGTTACTGGTCTGGAAGGGTTTCTTTACAGTAAGAAATAACAGCCTAACTCCAAAGTTCAGAGTTAAATCAATAAGGGCCTGTTCACATCAGAACACATTTTCTGAAATGAATAATGTGTTTGGAAACAAAAAAATACTGCCTGTGTTGCAGCACCTCTTTTCACCGTCTGTTCTGATTGGTTAGCTGGCCGGCTCTGTTGTGATTAGTCAACCGTTTAGAGATGTCCCGCCCCTTAGCTGATCACGTACAATGTGTTGGATGGCTAGCCAATAGAAGTGCAAGTGTCACATAGGGATGTCATTATGGTACAGAAGTAAACAAAGGAGTCCAGCCATGAGGGAACTTTGGGATTTTAGCATTTGCAGAGCATTTACAGGCACAAAAACTCATAGGAAAAAAAATATATAGGAAAGGGAAAACCCCAAAAAGCATAATAGGGCCCCTTTAAGGTTTTATTCACTCTTCCAATGTGAGAGGGAACTCACATACTGACTTTGATGATACCAATATTTGAATGGTGTCACATATTTGGCTGGGCACTGAAAACAGTTGTTAATATCATTATTACTACAGGGAAAATAATCAAGACACTACTTAGTCCTGTCTGGAATCCGAGCACTTCTAAACTACTGTAAGTGTTGTGATTTGTTGTAAAGTGAATGCATTACGCTCACATATTATTGAGCGCTCTTCAATATGCCAAAACAACCCAGAGTGTCCTTTGCAGTGGAATAGTTTAACACTTGGCTGACATCTGGAGCTCGGAGAGGGATCAGAGCAGAAACAGAGGCATGAGTACTCAACATTTAGTCTCGCCTAAAGGACAATGTAATAAAATATAGGAAACAAACATTTTTTGGAACCAACACAACTGGAAACTGTATCCAACTTCCTCTCCCAATGAAGTGCAAAGGTTAGTTTCAAACTGCTGTGCTCCCCCTGAGGGGCCTGAGTGTGACGCAACTCACGCAAGAGAGAAATCAGAGCAAACAGCTGCTTTGCCCTCCACTCATTTGACTTTCTTCCTTCTAATTCAGTCATTTCAACACAAACTTTGTTTGCATGTCTATCTGCCAACTTGAATTCATTCCAGCTATCTTGCGTAACTGCAGGGACAGAATGATACAATCTGGAGAGGACATGGAGCAGAGAGAAGATGAGAGCTGGCAGGGGTCTCCATCGTTTCACATGATGACACGCTTATGTTTTTTTTTTTACAGAGCTATGATGTGAATGAGTGCAATTAAAACTAGGACATGTTATTTTTGCCGCCTCCTGCTACCCTGTGATTCCTCACAATGTTCTCTATTGTGCTGTGTTCCTGTTGGTGTCAGGTTTGGGGAAAATAGAACCCAAGTGCAGTTAAAAAATACAAAAAAAAGGTTCGTTAACAAAAAGCGAGCTTTATTATAAAAATAATAAAGCATGAAGGCATGAAAAAACAAGAAACTAATTTAAAAAAAAGGGTAATCACAGGACAAGACACAGCTGGGCAGGGGAGGAGAAACACAAGGGCAACAGGTGAACACACTCAGATAATTAGACACACCAGGGAAACTAACGACAGGGAGGGAAAACACAGGGAGAGGGACCAGACATTATACAAAGAGGAAAACATTTCAAAACAAAGGTGGAAAACATAAATCCAAAACCTTGACAGTTGGCTAAAGAGGTTTTTCCGATCAGGAGTCAAACACAGGATTCCCTGGAAGACTTTTCTCAGAGCAAACTGTAAAATATTACGGGCGAAGTCATCTGAGTGCAGATCAGATTTGAGATTGTTATGCAATCACCAGGTGCAGTTACACAGAAAAATTGTCACTCCTTTTCAAAAGGAAAATAAACTATTGTTTAACGCCTTATGGAAAGGTCAAGGGACACTGGAGCTGCTCCACTTTCACTCTCATCTTACATATGACTATATAAATAAATAAATCTCAGTATTTAGATTTTCCTTTGTTTTTAATTCTTGTTTTTGATTTTCATTTCTTTTTTATACAACATGAAAATCACCTGAGGACTTCCCTTACAGAACACAGTTTGTTGTTCAGTAGTGGCTCTCTGGACAGAGCGTATTCCTCATCATTTAGCACTGAACTGTGCTATTTTCAACCGTATTGATTTCCTAGAGAGGAATGGCGATGATAATAGCTGAGAGCTTGAACCATTTGGAGAGCTGACGCAGGCCGGGAGGTGTGAGGGCTGAAGCCGCGGGGCTGTTACTGAAACTGGCAGCCAGGGACAAGAGGCCTGAGTCCTACTGGATAACATAACCGTAGGCAACAGCCCAGTGACACGCGGCCTCCGTCACTGCCAGTAGCTGTGCACTGGCTTAGAAACTGATGGGGTTCAATTTGTGCCACACACATAGTGACGTGTGTGTGTGTGTGTGTGTGTGTGTGTGTGTGTGTGTGTGCTCCCAGCCAAACACTAGCCTAGCATATAAGATTCGTAATTTAAATAATGAGCCATAGAGGTGTTGGTAGGTCATGGTCAGACCCAGGCTAACATTGTAAACCTGTTTTTGGTCCTGTGCAGAGCTAAGTTAACTGACTGCTGGATTTGGGAAAATATATTTACGGGACAGACCTGACAGTGGTAATCTTGTTCAGTCATGGCAAACTCAACTTTTTACTTTATATGAAGGAATCTATTTTGTATTTGGTATACCTTTTTGAATACCACTACATTAGGCTCTGCTTCAGACTTTCAAAGGGCTTTTTTGTGACATAGAATTCACCCACCTTGATAATACATTTAAAGCCTCAGGCCTGACGCACATAATGAACCTCTAATTTTATAATTATCTCAGAAGGCAAAGGGAGCATTGAAAGTATGAGCAGTAACTGGACATGCGTCACACTTAATTTTCGAAATGCACCCACTGTTTTGAGTAGCCAGTAATACAACGGCAGCAATTGTGGCGCCTCAAATGACCTGCTCATTCTGAAAATGGTTTAATTTTCTTATTACGTCAAGAAGCAGCAAGGTCTGCCCAGATCACACCACAAATAAGTGTTAACACTTTGAAAGCAGGTAGAAACTAACCAGAGCAGAACATGGTTTTTCAAAACAAGGGATAATATTACACTTCATTCACTGCAGAGAAACAGACACTGCTGAGTATCAGCAAGAGGGCAGATCAAGTTACCATGAGCTTTACAGTTTAAACTGAAAATATGATGTTTAACACAAAAGCAGAATTATCAAATGTGATTTAAACCCATATCTAAGAATTATGGAACTTGGAATTTGACTGATATATAAAACATAACATTGTCTTGTACTTGTATAGCATGCTGACTGAGTATAATCTTTATAGAACTAGTATAGACGATGGATGGGTGCATGAGGTACAAATATAGATTAAGTAACTAAACCAGCTGTTATTTACTGTATAAATACCTATTCATATTGATTTATACAGTGTATACATATTTTACTTTGCTTTACTCTCTCTTTTCTCTTATTCTGAATAGGTTCATCTATCCAGGTGTCTAAAACTGTTTAAATGAAACAATCTGAACGTTTTTAAACGTTGTCAAACTGGTCGATTAATGGAAAAGCTTGCATGACAAAAAAAGTGTTTTTTAAATAATGTATATTCCATATCAGATAAAAGCAAACATGAGATGTTACTTGATTGGCCAATTATACTATCAGCCCACGAGTGATGTATTGTTTCATGACTTTAAATAGAGAATACCACAGGTTCAGAAGTACCACTCACGTTACTTATTGACGTCACTTATCACGTGATGGCTACCACAACAAAGGAAGCAGCAGCGCTATAGTTAAGAAGCAGCTGCCTGCTCTGATTAACTGTTTGCCTCCAGGCTTCAGACTTAAATGCATTATTACTGTCAGTAACTGTGGGTACACTGGCTTGTCCTGCATTTCAAAAGCCTTCTGAATTTCTATGAATAATATAATTCTATTATAATGGAACACTTAAGGGGTTAGCGTGATAAAATCTGTGTACTGATTGGTCAGTTTGGTGTCACATAGTTGCAATGTCCTCCAAACGGAGGCAGGAGAGAGATGGGAGTGGTGCCCAAAAGCAAAGGGTTTACATTGAGCAAAAATAAATAAACAAGAACAGGAGTTTCTTTAAAATTCCCCAAAAGTGAAGGTGATTCATCAAAAAGGCTCAAAGAAACAAAATGGCAAGTGCAAGTCCAAAACTCTGTGACTGCTAGCACCAATGTTAGCATG
Organism: Harpagifer antarcticus; assembly: GCA_902827135.1. Taxonomy (NCBI): domain Eukaryota; kingdom Metazoa; phylum Chordata; class Actinopteri; order Perciformes; family Harpagiferidae; genus Harpagifer; species Harpagifer antarcticus. Next base: position 4,734,261 of record CADEHL010001005.1, read on the forward strand.
GTGCCGCACTTGACAATGATAGTAACCGAGGAAGCAGAAACTGTTTCATTTGGCGAGTTTAGGTGCAGCCAAGAAACAAATACGTCAGCCCTTTTACAGCTCAAATTAATACGAAGACAGCATGAACATATTGTTATTATTCCTAACAATGTCAGGGACTAATGCCGGTTGGGATCCATCATTCTTTCAATGCTTGATCAAGATTAGATCACGCTCATCCTTGCATCAGAAGGGCTATCTGATCATTTACATTCAAGAACTAGAGAATTCAGGGGATGCTGCCCAAAAAAAAAAGTGACTGCTTATTATTAAATGTTTTTTTCATGGAATGAATTTGTTTTAAGTTGTTTATTGAGCTCACACTACATCTGGTATGCTCTGTTGTATAAGTGGTAGTGTTTGCTGTGGTGCAGAAATGTATTGCCGACAGTTTATCGTACTGTTGGAGATTGATTTCATTTATTTGAAAGATGTGATGTAATATGAACAAAGTGAATCTATGTTCGTCTTGGTTAGACTTGACTTAGTAGTATCACAATGTGCAGGGGGAAATCGCTTCGTTGTGGTGGGGGGGAGCAAAAGGCCAGACTGGCTTAGCTAAACCCATGGACTTTGACAGGATTAAATCGCCCCTGATTACTGTAGGTCAATGAAAACAAGGGCGTCTCCATGCTTTTATGTGGTCGGTAGGGTCTTAAAGAGGTCAACCGATGCAAGAGGTCAAGGCTTCAAGGGGAGTTTCAAAGAAATGAGGCTAACCTGCGTTTCGCTCTGACTGAAGAGTTAAACATATTTTAGTAGATCTTATGACGCAAGACCAGGACTTCAGGTCAGAACGGGTTAAAATGAACAGAACGGTTCAAAGAAGATCGACATGCAATTAGTTAGTGGAGGCAAACTAATGCAAAAGAAAACCGAGCAGACCGACAGGAGAAACAGAAATAAGCAGATTGCTGGCTGCTCACATTCATCTCACTTCAATCAAGAGCACAAAAGACGAATACTGCAGAAGATACATACCACGTGGCTGTCAAGGGGAAATGAGGGGTAGATGCTGGCAGGTGAGGATCAGGTGACCGGAAAATAGCCAGGGCCGACTCTTACCACTTTCATAGGGATGTTCTCGGAAGATGTTTCAGTGAAACAGGCTCTAAAAGAACAAACAAACAACGTACTTGCTCAGTACCCACCTGCAGACAGACACAATTAAACACAGAAGCAGATTTATCAGCTAAAGAGGCCAATATTTTACTCAGGATATGAATGAATAAGTCAACTTCAGATGATGTTATTTGATGTAAGGTGGATGTTTAAATGAACACCAGTATGATACCAAGATTCATATTAACTTAAAAATCTAATAAATATATATTTGGATTTACAGCCTGTTAATGTTGACTTCAAGTCGACAAGAAAATACATTAACTTGCAAACAAGAACTGTGCATTAAATACAGAGGATCAATAAAGACCAAACCCTTGGATACATGAAGCAGTGAGAGTGAAGTAATCATCCATTGCTCACATTAAAGTATTAATTATTGCTTCTTTAACAGAGAAAGTTGAAGGCCATGTCCCAACTCTGAATATTGCCCTCAGGTGGCAACACACTAACAACAAAACTTGATTTGGAGTCACTTGGTCATATGAAATAAAAGCTTCCAAAAAATGCTGAATTTTCAACAAAATCAAATAGAAAAAAAAACACTAAAAAAACATTTGTATAGGTGTGTCGTTCTCGTGAAGAGTGGTATTACAACACTGGATTAATTTGGAGTCACCTGGAGTGGAGCGCACCAGCTGGGCGTAACACTGGGCATAACTCTACGTCTGACGTAGAACCAAAGTTTAAGACCAGACTAAAGTTATGACTAGTGCACCACTTAGACTTAAGCCCTGTATGCATTGCGCCCGGGTGTAACTTTTACGCCTAGTATGGAAGAGGCATAAATCGGAAAGACTAGTATCCATAGTAACGTAAAACAGGCAAGAAGGAAAATAATGATGGCAGTGCGTCTTGTTTACAGGTTTAACAACAAAAGGGCATTCAGACGAGAAAGAGTCATCCCTGATCGAACAAACCCACTGGACATCTATTCGGACAGTGAGCTGATAGAGAGGTTTCGTTTCGGCAGACAAGCCCTTTTTGAATGAATCGAGGAGATCTCCCCTCAACTATAGCATGGATCAGACCGAAACGCGCCGCTCTCCCCAACCTTGCAGGTGGTGATTGCTTTGAAGTTTGAACTAGAAGTTTGAGTGTTAAATTATGTAGACGTGTGTTGCTTGGCAAAAATTACCGTTTTGCGCGTATTGACGTGGACGTGCATTTTAAGACTAGGCGCAGCTACAACCGTGACTAGTCAGCAGGGCAGCCCCTGGCCAACTTGTGGACCCACCCAAAGGTGTTTCATGAGGCCCTTGTCATGGATATTTTAAACTCGTCAATACTGTAAAGATGTACAATGAGAGTAATCAATAATAAAATGGTGAAAGCAAACAGCGTTGTCTTGTTGGTTATTTATTTGAAGCTTCAAAGGCACAGGTCTCACAGAGTATAGGATAGTCTGCAGGAGTGTGCGCAATAGTCACAGAATAGCAAAGCTTATATACAAGATAGGGCGGGCAGACAGAGTTTTGTGTAGCTAGGCGGAACGCCTCAGAAATCTGCTTTCACACGGATGTCTCATATCGCTATTAGACACCTGTGTCCTTGAGCTGCAGAAAGTATAACGGTTATCAGCATATGGAAGTTTAAACTTTGTGTGAAGAGGAGTAGTTTCAACATAGTCTGCCAAATCAGCTCTGTGGCCTTGAAGCGCTTGAGAATAATAACCCTCATTAGAGTATGCAGAGAAAACAGCACATATCAAGAAATGGTACAGTAGTGTTGGACAATGCTTTTAGAAGCATTTGGTTTTAGCATATAAGGTAACATAAGAAATTGCCACTACACCCTCTGGGTCTGTGTCAATCATGTGTCCTGAGCGTTGAGGGCGGGGGGGTGGGGGGGTGCTAGTGGAGCACGCTCATGTACTGTGAGCGCCGGAGCCTCGCAGCGGGGAAACTGTGGCGCACATAATTGCGCCACATTTGCGCATACGATGAGGCCCCCGCTGCAACATGAGGCCCCCTCCGCAAGGTGAGACCCCACGCAGTCTGCGTGATCTGCGTGTAGGGAGGGGACGTTAGAGTTAGTTAACACCTACTTTTTTATGCCCAGCTGGTGCACTCCACTCCTGATCACATGACCATGACATGGAAGCTAGTGGAAAAAAACTAAAATTGACAATAAAAAATGCTGAATTAATTAAAAAGATTAAATTCAAAGAAGTCTGTCCTATTTGTCCAGTGTTGTGACACAATGCTGCAAAAGGTCCTTGAGGAAATGGTTTCTGAAACTCTACATTTAGGTATTATTGTAAATACAGTCTTATGTTCATGACTGTTAGAAACGAGCAGTCCAGAACAGTATGATGTTCTGTCTGGGGTTTTCCATCGGCTGTTATATTGGTTGTGCTATATGACTAGTTTGGCCCTTTAAAGTGGTCCTGTTTAATAATGACGTTGATGGTTACAGCTTCCAGTTTAGCAAAATGTCAGTGTCACCTCCATATGTGTCACCTCCAGTGAATTGTTCATTCTTGAAACACTGCTTGGAAAGAGTCACAAAAGTAAAAAGGAATAATTCTCAGTTATAAAACTGAATTTATTTTTATTTGATGGGATCAATAATGTAACAACAGCTATGCTGACATGACAATTTGTCCAAGTAATCGGTTGCACAAGCAGCACATGCTACAATGCAAAGCTGTAGCACGCAGTTACATAAATGTAACTTTTTTGATTACAAAACAAACACTTTAGAAGTCCCTGACAAAAGCACTTTATCAATGCCTTGATCATTTAATTCATATTCAACAGGGTAACGTTAAAAACTGCATATAACAGAAAAATAAAAGCTTTGAAGAAAATGTTAGACATTGCAACAACATAGGGTGTGAAAGGGCATGACGCTTCAATGTATCATCTAATGAAAGTATTTGGCCCCGCAAATCTGTTTTCACATTTAGCCTTTTAGGATTCCTATGATATGTTTCCCCTAATTCCCATGAAGTAATGTTTTAGAAACCATCCATCCATCCATCCATCCATCTTCTTCCGCTTATCCGTGGTCGGGTCGCGGGGGTAGCAGTTCCAGCAGAGAGCCCCAAACTTCCTTTTCCCTGGCGACATCAACCAGCTCTGACTGGGGGATCCCAAGGCGCTCCCAGGCCAGCGAAGAGATATAATCCCTCCACCTGGTCCTAGGTCTACCCCTTGGTCTCTTCCCAGCTGGACGTGCCTGGAACACCTCCCTAGGGAGGCACCCAGGTGGCATCCTAACTAGGTGCCCGAACCACCTCAACTGGCTCCTTTCGACGCGAAGGAGGAGCGGCTCAACTCCGAGTCCCTCCCGGATGACCGAACTTCTCACCTTATCCCTAAGGGAGACACCAGCCACCCTGCGGAGAAAACCCATCTCGGCCGCTTGTATCCGCGATCTCGTTCTTTCGGTCATGACCCATCCTTCATGACCATAGGTGAGGGTAGGAACGAAAATGGCCCGGTAGACAGAGAGCTTTGCCTTCTGGCTCAGCTCCCTTTTCGTCACAACGGTGCGGTAAAGCGACTGCAGTACCGCTCCCGCTGCTCCGATTCTCCGGCCCATCTCACGCTCCATTGTTCCCTCACTCGAGAACAAAACCCCGAGATACTTGAACTCCTTCACTTGGGGTAAGAACTCATTCCCTACTTGGAGTGGACAGTCCATCGGTTTCCTGCTGAGAACCATGGCCTCAGATTTGGAGGTGCTGATCCTCATCCCAGCCGCTTCACACTCGGTTGCGAACCGATCCAGTGAGTGCTGAAGGTCGCAGACCGATGAAGCCATCAGAACCACATCATCTGCAAAAAGCAGTGGTGCAATCCTTAGTCCACCGAACTACAGACCCCCTCCCCCATGACTACGCCTCGAAATCCGATCCATGTATATTACAAACAGGATTGGTGACAAAGCGCAGCCCTGGCGGAGGCCAACCCTCACCGGAAATGGGTCCGATTTACTGCCGAGGACCCGGACACAGCTCTCGCTTTGGGAGTACAGAGATTGGATGGCCCTGAATAGAGACCCCCTCACCCCATACTCTCGCAGCACCTCCCACAGTAACTCCCTGGGAACCCGGTCATACGCCTTCTCCAAGTCCACAAAACACATGTAGACCGGATAAGCGTACTCCCAGGCCCCCTCCAGGATCCTTGCGAGAGTAAAAAGCTGATCCGTCGTTCCACGACCAGGACGGAATCCGCATTGTTCCTCCTCAATCTGAGGTTCGACAATCGGCCTGACCCTCCTTTCGAGTACCTTAGAGTAAACTTTCCCGGGGAGGCTGAGTAGTGTGATGCCTCTGTAATTGGCACACACCCTCTGATCCCCCTTTTTAAAAAGGGTTTTAGAAACCAATGCATCAAATCCACTTGAATGGAGAATAAACACTGTGAATGACTGGAAACAGCATGGCCTTTGAAGTTCCCAATAACTCAATGTGCTCATGAGGAACAGAATATACTGTTGTGTGTTGAAGTACAGAGCTGTACTACACACAGTTTACTGCCTTTGTAACTGCCCTTAAGTGCGTCAGTGCTGCCTCCCTCTGGTCTACTGAGAGCCAACACATGGTAACAACAGGCCAAATGAGTACAGGATTCAAGGATCAAGTGATCAGTTTGTTTGCTTTATCATTTTATGAAAGGTTACTCTTTTATCATTATTGAAAAAATATCCTCCAGTCTTAAGACAAAAAACACTTTGCTTTGTGCCATAATTTGTGTCCTTGAGTTCAATTACTAAGTAAGACATTTCTTACAATTACATCTCCTTATATGAATATGTAATATTTGTTTTCTTTGCTGAAAGTTATGTGAGCTGGATGTCAGTTTCTGTGAACTGGAGGTTCAAGTTCCCACATCACATTATGGACCTCTTGAACCATGATTGTTTTTCAAACCAAACATTTTCTTACACGTCAAACTGAGATTTAAGAGAAACTTTCCACCTTCAGCAGCTAAATGTAAAACGGGTTCTATTACTACACTGCATCTACTAAATGTATAACACACCTCTCTAAATTGGACTCAACCTTGTATTTTATATGGATATTATTATTTATTTATAAGAAAACGTTTTTTTCACAGACAGTTGGATTTTCTCAATAGCTTCCACATCATGTGACCTAATCCAACTCAATGCAGAATTGTATTTATACAATGGACAAGTAATCACACCTCTTTCTATTGGATGTTAGTGCTTCTTCTAATTTATATTATTATTATTATTATTAGGAAAATCATGTTTTATTGAAAACTCATTCATACTACATATTATCACTACACTGGACAAACAAGACACACCCTGGAATTTATATTGTTTATACATATAAATGAAAATTGACATTAGGATAAAGCACTAGTGAATTTGAACAACTACAGTACATCACTGAAATTATCTCATGAACATTGTCTAATGCATTGGACAAGGTTCAACACTGGCTGAACAACATTTGCTTACACTGCTACGCTGACGACACCCAATTAATTCTGTCCTTTCCCCGCTCAGAGACCCAGGTCGTCGCACGCATCTCTGCTTGTCTAGCTGACATCTCTCAGTGGATGTCTGCTCACCACCTCAAGCTCAACCTTGACTAGACTGAACTGCTTTTCCTTCCAAGAAAAGATTGTCCCACTCTTGACCTAACAATCAACATCGGCACCTCTGTTGTTTCCCTGACTCAGACTGCAAGGAATCTGGGTGTGATCCTAGATAATAACCTGTCCTTCACTGCAAACATAGCTGCTACAACCCGCTGCTGCAGATACACTCTTTACAACATCAGGAGGATACGTCCCCAGCTGACCCAGAAAGCGATGCAGGTTCTGGTACAGACTCTCGTCATCTCACGCCTAGACTACTGCAACTCCCTCCTGGCTGGTCTACCTGCATGTGCCATCCGACCTCTGCAGCTCATCCAGAATGCAGCTGCTCGTCTGGTCTTCAACCTTCCTAAATTCTCCCACACCACGCCGCTCCTTCGCTCCCTTCACTGGCTTCCGGTAACTGCTAGAATCCACTTCAAGACAATGGTACTTGCGTACCATGCTGCGAATGGATCTGGCCCTTCCTACATCCAGGACATGGTTAAACCGTACACCCCAGGACGTGGACCAACCATACAGCTCGCTGCACCCTCGCTGCGAAGGGGACCCAAGTTCCCATCAGCAAAAACACGTGGGTTTGCTATCCTGGCTCCAAAATGGTGGAATGAGCTCTCCATTGACATCAGGACAGCAGATAGCTTACACACCTTCCGGCGCAGACTGAAAACTCATCTCTTTCGACTCCACTTCGAGCGATAGAACTATTAACAAAGCACTTATATACTAAGAAAGGACTGGCTTACCTAAAAGCCAGTTGAGTAGCACTTGAAATGTTTTTGCTCTATTGTTACGTGCCAGGCAGGCTGTACTTGTGTGGTTTTCCTTCCCTCCTGTGTTTCTCTCTTCTCCCTGTCTTCTGCACAGCTAATCAGCAGCTGATCGGTATCTGCCTGTGCACCTGAGTCTGATGGCTGATTGGATCCTCTCACCCTCAGCTGGCCTATCAGCAGCCAGCGCCGACCATAAAGGAGGCACCCAGGAAGTCTTCTCGCTCTCTCACTCTGGGCCTGTTGCTGATGAAGGAGCCTGCAGTGTTTAGCAACTCATTCTCCTTGTATTGTCTGACCTTTTTGAAAGTGTGTGTGTTGAGAGGTGGAGGAGTTAGGTAAGTCTGGGGTACCCTGTACATTTCTCACCACGTAGCTAACTAATGTTTAGACACACTAGGTTAGCGGATTGTTGCCACCCCTGTATATTGTTTTGTCAACTTCTTCGTAGTTTAGTTAGTGAGGGTTTTTGTTTGAGTTTTGGTTTCAAAGGATAGATGTAGAGATGGGCCTGGTTTTGTTATGCTTGTTTCTTTTGTTTGGCACAATCCTTTGACTCCTCCTCCTCCTCCTCACCAACAGAGTGTTTCAATGATATGTCCGTTCGGTTCGGGGTTTACACAAAATAAACCTTTTGTCAACTGTTACGCTGACTCCCTCAATTTTAATGGTTGTATGTTATTGTCTCCAGGTCCCCTAGACCTTAGTGGGGACGTAACACATGGGGACTCGTCCGGGATATATCCATTTTCCTGAGCTAAAAACAACCAATAATTGAGAAGTCATTGTAGGTGTTGTACATTGGCTGAAAAATGGGGTTTGACTTAGAGGACTTTATTGAAAGTCCAAGTGTTCAGTTGTATTCCTGTCGTAAAGATGACATGTTATGTATTGCAGCTCACTTTAACATTTAAGTAGACAAGTATAAAGTAAAAAAAGAGAGAAAATCCTGCAAAAACTAGAGGAGTTAAAGATTCTTGTAATCCCAAGCATGTCAACTCAGCCTAGGGCTGAAGTGTCTATTGAAGATGATAGGGAAAGTGTATTAGCTACACCGAGAGTTGACAAGTTTAGTCCTGAAGCTCCTCCTGCAATGCTTCCTAGGTATGAGGCTTTCTCTCCGGGTAGATTAGGTGCAAATAGTAATGCCAAACTAAAAGTTTGTCTTGCCCGTCTTCAGCTGGAGGTCCAGGAGAAGGAAATGGTGCGTAGAGCGGACTATGAACACAGGCTGCAGATTCGCAAATTAGAGATAAGAATCTCTTCAGAGCAGACATTTGAGAGGTCAATACCTTCGCATACAGTCTCCCATACAAAAAGTTTTGATGTTAGTAAAAATATTGCTTTGGTGCCAACTTTTAGAGTCAGAGGTTGACTCATATTTTTGTGCTTTTGAGAGAATTGCTACCGCACTAGTCTGGCCTAAAGACATGAGGCCAATCCTACTTCAGTGCAAATTAGTAGGTAAGGCTCAGTAAGTGGTATCTTCACTTTCTTTGGAAGAAAGCTTGCAGTACAAAGTGCTTAAAGAGTCGATCTTGCGTGCTTATGAGCTTGTGCCGGAGGCCTACAGACAAAAGTTCAGACACCATAAAAAGACATTTGTTGAGTTTGCGCGAGAGAAGGTCATTCTCTTTGATAAATGGTGTGCGGCTAATGAAGTGAAGGATCATTTTTGAGAGTCTTCGTCAGTTACTTCTCTGGGAAGATTTTAAGAATTCTTTGCCTGAAAGGATGGTGATATTCTTAAATGAACAGAAGGTCACTTCACTGGCTAAGGCAGCTGTTGGACCAAACAGACCAAGGTACCAACTTCATGTCTAAAGTGTTTGCCCGGGTACTTGACACCTTAGGTATCAAGCATGTGACCTCCAGCCCATATCATCCTGAAAGTCAGGGGGCATTAGAGAGGTTTCACCAGACTATGAAATGCATGTTAAGAAAACAAGACTGTTTTCTTCACCCTTGCGTCCAGATAAAGCTTCAATATCACAAACCGGAAGACCTGATCTTGGCCCAACAACTTTTGAAAGGTCTAGAGGACCACCATCACCTCCACCGGGGCCCCGTGAGTGTAACTACTGTCATAAAACAGGACACCTTATTTCAGGGTGTCATTTCTTAAAGCGTAAGCAACAATTTTTGCAACTCTTTCAAACGCCAAAAGGCATGGGACTCATTAAAGGAGTTTCCCTATCAGACATAGAAATGTCCCAGGAAGATTATGTACCTGGTCCCTGTTCCAAACCCTTTATTTCCAAGGGCTTTGTTTCTTTAACAGGGGATCCTTTAGACACACTAGGTTAGCGGATTGGTGCAACCCCTGTATATTGTTTTGTCAACCTCTTCGTAGTTTAGTTAGTGAGGGTTTTTGTTTGAGTTTTGGTTTCAAAGGACAGATGTAGAGATGGGCCTGGTTTTGTTATGCTTGTTTCTTTTGTTTGGCACAATCCTTTGACTCCTCCTCCTCACCAACAGAGTGTTTCAATTATATGTCCATTCGGTTCGGGGTTTACACAAAATAAACCTTGTCAACTGTTACGCTGACTCCCTCATTTTTATTGGTTGTCTGTTATTGTCTCCAGGTCCCCTAGACCTTAGTGGGGACGTAACACTATGAAACTTGATGTACTTATATGATTCTGTTTTCTTCAAGTTTGTATTTGTTGGTCGAACGCACTTATTGTAAGTCGCTTTGGATAAAAGCGTCAGCTAAATGCAATGTAATGTTACAGTTAAATATAAAAAAAACAGTATGCATGATGTTCAGTGAAGGATCCAACGTGTTTTTAAACGGAGCAGAAATAGAAGTTGTCTCCCACTTCAAGTATCTTGGAGTCATAATGGACTCAAACTTGACTTTTAAGAAACACATTAAGAAAGTATCAAATACTATTAAATTCAACTTGCAAAATATTAAACAAATTAGACCCTTCTTAACTGTCAATGCTGCAAAGTCATACCTCCACTGTATGATTCTATCCCACATTGAATACTGTTTTACAAACTGGTCGTTTGTTTGTGCTACAAACCTTAAACCGATTGAACAGCTGTACAAGAGAGCTATCCTGGTGTTTGACAGAAAGCCAAATTCATATCACCACTGTACCATCCTTGAAAAACACAATTTCTTGAGTTTTGACAATTTTAAGTATTTTATGTGCTTTATTTATAAATGCTTACATGGACATGCATTCACTGAACACGGGAAATTACATTCCTGCCGTCCTCTCTAGTGTCATGATGAGGTTCAGGTAAAGCACAGTTAATGTATAATATTATTGACTCAATAATATAATACATGACTTTGAGAGTAGGCAATCTAGGCATATTAACAACATTAATTAAACATACTTATCACGGCGATGGTGTACTGAGACTTTTTATTTTTTTTATTTTTTCATTATTTTTTTTTATTTGGGACTCTACTGCTGCGGGACCCTAAGCGGCTGCTTATGTCGCTTAATGGGTCGGGCCGGCTCTGCTTTTGCCCACCAGTGATCAGTGGAGGAATGAGTGTACCCCGAGTTCTCCTTCTGAACCAACATGAAATGTGCCTAGCTTGGTGTAAAGTAGCTCCTGCAGTCTGATCATACTCAAGAAACAGTAACTTAGTTGAGTTAACATTGTCTTTTTCACCAGAAAAAAACAACAAACTCACCTGTTTGTGAGCCTGTTGTTAAATGAGGTCCAGTATCAGATCGCTGGATCGCTAGAAACACCGCTGTCATCAGACTGGCAAGGGCTGTTCCATGCTCTGCTCAACCTCCTGCCGTCCAAATGGACTCAGTACCGCTCCCTACTGCCGTGGAGCATGTGTGAGTGAGCATGTGTACATTTATGAGAAAATCCTGAGCACAACCACGTGGAATATTGATGGAATATGACTCACACGTGACTCGTGTGACTTTTGGCAGTAATATTCCGTGACTTGAGAAGAAAAATTGTTGTACATGTCCAAGAGAAGAGAAAGCGAAAGGAAGGAGGACACAGTATATACCCCGGAGGTACAGTAAGCAATAGTGTCTGTGCAGAACAATATCCCCAGCCTGTAGTTCCTAGATTGAATTATGTAAAACAGTGGTCACCACACAAGCCCCCCAGAATTCAACCATGGATACAGTCCTCGCGTCCGGGAGGAAGCACCACAGGGGCCGAGGAGGGTGGGGCCGTAGGCGAGGGCCGGGCCATGGAACGGGCCGTCGGAAGGGGGCCGCAGGAGAGGGTAGGGGCCCTAACGACGGTGAGGGCTTCCCCACCGGGGGTGGGGGGCGGGCCAGAACGGGCCGTCGTAAGGGGGCCGCAGTAGGCGTCGTGGCGAACGAAGAACACACCCGCCAGTCGGAGAACGCTGGGTCGCTGAGCCGCGACGGGCGTGAATAACCCGGTGGTCCCCAGCAGGAAGGAGCGCTGCCCGGCCGCAGGCGGCGGGCACGAAGTCCTCGGGAGGAAGGAGCCGTGTCCCCGGGAGGAAGGAGCCGTGGACAGGGGAGAGGCCACACGGGGTCAGACGGGGCGCCGTCCGAAGCCGCCGTCGAGGCGAACCGTGAGCCACGGCAAGAGGAAAGGCCAGACAGGGTCCCGAAGCGCGCCACCCACCGGCCGATGAAGGCATGGGCGACGTTCGAAACCGTCGAGGCGAGGGAAGAGGCCAGACAGGGTCCCGAAGTGCGCCACCTACGGGCCGATGAAGGCATGGGCGACGTCCGAAACCGTCGTCGAGGTGGTGAAAAGACGACATGGTCGAACCTCCTCTCAGGCACCAGGGAAAAGCTCAAAAGGGTCGATAGCCGTTAGCAGCTAGCCGTTAGCTGTTGCCGTTAGCCGCTTGCTGGCAGCCATCGGTAGCTGCTAGCCGTCGTTAGCTATCACAGCCTGGACGTGCAGCCGCACGTCCCGAAGAAACAGCCCCATCAGGTAGAAGTCAGGTTCTTCCATACCTAGCAGATCGTGCATCGTCTCCGTGTAGTCGGAAGGCTTGCTGTCTTCCAGTGCCGAGATGATGTGGGAATGGCGAGCGACGTCCTCAGCCATTCCGTGGGGGGCGCACCGAGCCTCAGTCTGCGTGCCTGTGGCAGCCACGGACGTCTCCAAAAATCCCTGGCATTTAGAGAAAAAAACTGTGTTTTTTTTGCCGTCTTGGATACTTCGCAAGTCTATGTCAGGGTCACCAATGTAGTGCCGAGAGATAGGGAGTCGGAGGCGGTGCAATGAAGGTACAAAGCTGGCTTTATTGAGCAGCAGAAATGCACATCTTGTCGGGTCGGAGCCCGGGAAGAGAAAGCGAAAGGAAGGAGGACACAGTATATACCCCGGAGGTACAGTAAGCAATAGTGTCCATCCAGAACAATACCCCTAGCCTGTAGTTCCTAGATTGAATTATGTAAAACAGTGGTCACCACAAGATGGTGTTTTGTATTTGCAAACCACACTGTGTTTGTTAGTGAATCATAAGGCATTTGTAAAACTTGTTTAGTTTGTTTGTGGGGTTATGGCAGGAAATAAACTCCATACAATCACCGCTAAATGCACTTTAATACAGGGGTATCTTCTCTTGCACTGTATGTAGCTCTTGTATCTTCTCTTGCACTTTATATGTCGTTGCTGCTGTATTGTATTACCATGTCATAAATACTTGTGTATGCTGCTCTTGCTCTTTTGCACTTTTTGCATATCATGTATTTTGTTTTTGCTATGTTTGTAAAATGTAATTTTCTTAAATGTTTTATGTGAGGGACTGCGGATGGAAATGAGCTCAAAGCCAAATCTGGCACTGTTACGCATGACACATACCTGCCAACCCTATCGATTTGGGCGGTAGTCTGCCACTTTTGACATGTTTCTACCGCCTACCGACTTAGCTGGCTTTCCCTACCGATTTTTAATCTTCCCAAACTATAGCAAATAAAAATGACACTACATAGACACTGGACTCGACTTTTGGCGGACACCGTTTGCAGCGTGTCTGTGATCCCATCATAAAAACAGTCCTCTGTGTTTCTGAAAGAGAGACAACGTGCAGACCGGGGATAATGCTACCTTTTCTCTGCACCCCCGGGATGATGGGTAAGCGAACAGAGACGAGGCATTTGAGTCCTGCAGGATTTCCCCGTTAGTATCAGTGTCTCGAAAGCACATGTTGGCGACTGAAAGACATCCAGTGTTTGGTCTTTTCCTGAAGCATCCTTCACCTACAGTGTCTCAACCAAGCGGCAAACTGTGGGGTAGAGCCGTGAAGCCAATACGGAAGTGCCACACACTGCAGTTCATATATTGGCCGATAGGCGATGGCTGCAGAAAGGAGCAATTTCCATAGACCCCCATGTTAAAATGCCCAACTTTACAGCAGAAAAAAACATGTTTCTACCCCTGGCTCCATACATTTTTATTATCGATATAGTTAGATTCCACCTTCATGATTATGGATCTGTGAGTGAATTGTTTTCTAACGCGACCCTTTTATTTATATTAGGTCTTAAAGTTTGTGCACACATTAGGGCGTGGTCACGTTGATTGACAGATACGTGCCTCACTGTCAGCTAACAGCAACTTGTCCACTCTGCTAGGCTACAACCATAGAGGCTACAACGTTAGTAAGTTGTAGTTACTGTACTTGACCCTTTAGCAGTGTTCGTGGTGATTGTGCCTGTTAGGGAATATTGTTACAAATACCAGATAATTAAAATGTGGTGCTGTACGCTTGAATGTACTAACAGAACTTCCAAGAAGTCTACTTTCAGCTTTTTTCGGTGAGTAAAATGATAATATTATACATGTTAACCCTGTTAGCAGGTGTTTGTGTGCTTGTTAGCTTAGCTTGTTATGTAGCTTATTTGTCAGCTAAGGACGTAACCCTTTATACATATATACAGTTTAGTTTATGATTCAGCCTTGGGTAAGACTTTTATACTATATGGCTATGACGCCCATAATGCTAAACAGGAGCAAATGTGAAAAGGGGACGCAATTATCCCAGTGGGGCCGCCGGAGTCCACGCCGCCGGAGCTAATGGGGCTGCAGGGGGCTAGCTCGCTAGCGCGTCCCGGCCATAGGTCCCGGCGGCCGTAGCTAGCCCCCTGGGGCTCCGTTAGCTTCGGCCAGCGGCGGAGTCCGGCGTTATAACTGGAGATCAAGGAATGCATCGAAACGCGGACTTGGTTTGCCTGTAGCCCGCTGTAGTATTAGCTAAATAAATGATGTTGAGCAAGGTTTATTAAGCTGAACACCGCCACAATTATTCTGCTATGTATCGGTACTTATTTTATTTTATTAACGTGTGAATGACAAGCATTAAGAATAATACCAAATAGCTTATTATCTTGCAGATTGTCTCGTTTGATTGTAACGTTTATATAGTGAAACTACACTGTTTTATCAAAAACCAAAGTGCCACGCAGTGACTTGGTATGCATATATTTCAGCAGGAAATGTGCAACCTAGATGACATTTACCAACACAGACTATATAGAAATATTTGTAAAAGTTGTTCGTTACTAAGTGAATATGGCATTAACCCTCCTGTTGTCTTCGGGTCAAATCTGACCGATTTACTACTTTCATCAATCATGTTTTACATTCGATTGCATTAAGGCTTTATGATATCCTTCACAGTACACATTTGAACAATCCAATTATGGATGATTTAGTCAACGTTGTATGCCGGGAACGAGGAGCGGTGACTGCAAGCTGGGTTGTTAGCATAGACTGTGTTGTTAGCATAGGTTGTTGGCTTAATACTGAGAGCATGTTAGCTTAGCTTCTTAGCCTGAGCTAGGTCTGGAACATCACGCTCGTTGCCAGCAGGTCCCGCCCTGTCCCGCCTCTTTGCCCTTATTTGGAGCAGGCTGGAGAAGGCGGGAGTTAGACTCTGACGTCACTGTCGAGCCGTTAGTAGCCGACTCCGCCTACTTAGGGCTTCACGGCAACTCTGCAGAATCCTATGGGTGACGTCACGGACCCTACGTCCATTTATATATACAGTCTATGGTTTTTCCTGATGCTGCCTGCCTCCGGCGTCTATAGAAAAGAGATCAACTCAGTGAAAGCACGGGCACCGCCTGATCAGAGCTCAGTGTGCGGATTTTAAATCTATTAAGTATAAAGGAAATACAGTTTAAACGCATGAAGAGAAGACGCCGACGTGTCACACTTATCATTCATATCACATCATCAATCAGTTCATCGATCATATAATATCATAATCTATCATATGTCCTTATCTGAGTCAGCTTCTTGAGCCGTATGTGGCCGTGCGACACTCACAGTGTCACATATTGTATGCAGAAGTATTATTTTAAGCAATACATTAAGTTTGACGAAACACTCAAGTCAAATGTAATTAAAGTCAGATCGTGTTTTAGACGGGGCAGTGATATCATAAAACTGTTAATGTGTGCATTCAGAAACTTTTTCTTTTACCAGCTGTATTCACCTTGCAGGTGCAGCTATGTGGCTTGCATCCTGGATTATATGTTTGAGTCATGGATGTTTAAAGTTCATATTTGTCTAAATGTTAGTTTACTTTTCATTAATGAAGTATGACGCTGCTAAATGTTAACCAGCGTCGTATGACCGTTTAGCGAGAGCGCGTTTGTTAGGGTTAGTTAAGATATCATAACTCAAACGTATCCAGGGTCTGTTGAACTGGCTTCGTAGTACAGGGCACAGGTGGCTGCATAGCAGCGCTAATGTCAAAGATACAAACATTATATTTTTCCTGCATGCAGTGACAAAAAATATTTGGGAAGGCTTAGCCTTCCCTGGCCTGCACTACCCGCCGCCCCTGCCCGTAGGTAAGGTGGCTGCTGAAGCTAGACCATCTTCGCGGAACAGCGGGGCCTTATTATGCATCCATGAGCAGAGCCGACAGGCAGGAAGACTCGAGCACACGGCTCGTGCTTCATTGTCATATATAAAAAAGAACACCATGCGTGTCATGATGGCACATAACGGCTCGCGGCTGCAGATTACTCCGGTTCCCAGACCCCCCCATACCCCAATAATAATATTTTTTGCAGATCTACATTAATCACACAAACGGCCTATTTTGGATTCAAAACGGCGAATTTCGCTGAAAGGTGACAAGTTTGCATCCCTGATTGTTATCCTTTCAACACAGAGCTGGGGAAATGGTGTATTGATTAGATTCTGATCCGTGCAAGTCCAGTTTTAACGGACTTTAGTTCTAATGTTAATGTTGATTTGATTTCAACCCATAAGTAATTATGTCACAAACGAGCTGAGGACCAAAATGCAGAACACGGGAAACCAGAGATAGTCGGTAACCAGCTTTATTAGAGTCTATAGGCTGGTAGGAGACAACACGGCAGAATGTAGGCAAAGGGCTGGTCGGGGACAGGCGAGGGTTCCAGGAGACAGCAGGACGGGAGTCGTGGGCACAGAACGGGTCAGGGAGCAGGCGAGGCAGGCTGGTCAGGGACAGGCAGGGTCGAAACCGGGAGAGCAATCTGAGGAGTAGTGCGGGAAAGACAAGCATGCTGCGAAGTACGATCTGGCACTGAGGTGAAGGTGAAGTGGGCCTAAATACTAATGGAGCTGATGGGTGTAACAGAGTGAGAGAGAGACAGGGTGTGACTACCAGGTGACTAAGGAATGATAATGCAGAAAATAGGTGAGTGAGAAAGCAGACTGTGACAGAACCCCCCCCTTAATGGACGGCTCCAGACGTCTAAACAATACTAAAAAAAACCAACAAAAGAGACCCAAGAAAAAAAAACCCTACAGATACCGGGTGGAAGGTGGAGGTATGGGAAAGGTTAGTACTCGTCTGAGACTGCTCTCTCGGCCTCTCCCTCCTGGAAATCCTCGTCCTCCTCGCCCGATGACGACTCCCCCTCCTCCTCGACGAAGCCTCTGGTCCGTAGCGGACGAGTACTCCCTGGCTTAACGCCTGGTCGAGCGTGGGTCCTAGACGGCTGCTCCGGGTAACGCAGGTGGAAGTCTCGGATGAGCTGAGGGTTGAGGATATGACGAGCCGGGACCCACTGCCTCTCCTCAGGACCATAGCCCTCCCAGTCCACCAAATATTGAACCCCTCTTCCTCTGAGACGGGAACGGAGTAAACGACGAAGGGTGTAGGTAGGGCCCCCATCGATCATCCTAGGGGGTGGTGGTGGAGGGGCGGCGGAAACCATAGGGCTCTCCCGGACAGGTTTAATCCTAGAGACGTGGAAGGTGGGATGGATTTTCATGTTCCGGGGCAAACTCAGTCGAACTGCTGCAGGATTAATGACCTTGACAATCTCGAAGGGTCCAATAAACCTGGGCGCTAACTTCTTAGACTCCACCCGAAGGGGAATGTTCTGGGTGGAAAGCCACACCCTCTGGCCTACCTGGTACACAGGTGCCTTGGTTCGTCGGCGGTTCGCTGATGTGGCGTACCGGTTAGCAGACTGTAGCAGAGTTGTACGAGCCTGCCTCCAAGTCCTCCGACAACGTCGGATGAAAGCCTGGACAGACGGACAGGTAACCTCCTTCTCCAATGCAGAGAACAATGGGGGTTGAAAACCGTATGCACACTGAAAAGGGGAAAGACCAGTAGCGGAACTGATGAGGGTGTTGTGGGCATACTCCACCCACAGGAGTTGTTTTGACCAGGTCGTGGGATGATCGGAAGCCATGCAGCGGAGAGTGGTCTCCATCTCCTGATTCTTCCGTTCGGACTGGCCATTGGCCTGTGGGTGGAAACCGGAGGTGAGACTAACCGTCGCCCCGATGAGCTCACAAAACTCCCTCCAAAACACAGAGGTGAATTGGGGCCCCCGGTCGGAAACCACATCAGTCGCCAGTCCGTGAATGCGAAACACGTGGAGCAGAATCAGTTCTGCCGTCTCCTTAGCTGACGGGATCTTAGGCAGGGGTATGAAATGAGCCATCTTACTAAACCGATCTACCACCGTCAAGATGGCAGTATGTCCGTGGGACGGTGGTAGACCAGTCACAAAGTCCAATGAAATATGTGACCAAGGGCGACGTGGGACCGGTAATGGATGAAGGAGGCCAGCTGGCGCTTGGTGAGATGGTTTGTGCCGATTGCACACAGGACAGGCGTTCACAAACTCCCGGGTGTCAGCCTCCAGCGTGGCCCACCAGAACCGTTGTAGGACCATCCCCTTGGTACGTTGAATTCCAGGGTGGCAGGAAAGTCTGGAGCTATGAGCCCACTGAAGCACCTCAGCCCTCAAAACCTGAGGCACAAACAAGCGGTTAAGAGGACAAGAACTAGGACCGGGTTGGTCCACCAAAGCGGTCTTAACCCTCTCCTCAATCTCCCAAGCGAGGACGCCGATCACTCGAGGAGCAGGAAGAATGGTGTCCGGAATACCCCGGGTGTCTCCCTCCCTCCCGAACTGCCGGGACAAAGCGTCGGCCTTCACGTTGCGGGAGCCCGGGCGGTAGGAGAGAAAAAAATTAAACCGGGTGAAAAATAACGACCACCTGGCTTGCCGAGAATTCAGTCTCTGTGCCGACCTGATGTATTCCAGGTTCTTATGGTCGGTCCATACCTGAAATGGTTGTTCTGTCCCTTCAAGCCAGTGTCGCCACTCCTCCAACGCCAACTTGACTGCTAGAAGCTCTCGATTCCCCACGTCATAGTTTCTCTCCGCCGGACTCAATCTCCTCGAAAAGAAAGCACAGGGGTGGAGCTTCTGGTTCTCACCAGAACGTTGCGACAGGATGGCCCCCACCCCTACGTCAGAAGCATCCACCTCCACCACCAACTGACCAGCGGTGTCTGGTACTTGAAGGATAGGAGCTGACGTAAACCGGCCCTTGAGGTCCTGAAAAGCCTCCTCGGCTGCAGGGGACCATCGGAACGTCACCTTGGATGAGGTCAGGGCGGTGAGCGGGGCGGCCACGGTGCTGTAGCCACGGATGAACCGTCTGTAAAAGTTGGCGAATCCCAGGAAACGCTGCAGCTCCTTCCGGGAATCAGGGACCCGCCACGAGGTAACTGCTGAGACCTTAGAAGGATCCATCTCCACACTTCCTTGACCCACGATGTAGCCAAGAAAGGCGACCGAAGAAGTGTGAAACTCGCACTTCTCCGTCTTGACGAACAGTGAGTTCTCCAGAAGTCTCTGGAGGACTGTCTGGACATGATGGACGTGCTCCTTGAGGTTCTTAGAAAAAATCAAGATGTCGTCCAGATAGACAAAAACATAACGATCCAACATGTCTCGGAGTACGTCGTTCACCAACGCCTGGAAAACTGCAGGGGCGTTGGTAAGTCCAAATGGCATCACCAGGTACTCGTAATGTCCCGAAGAGGTGTTGAAGGCGGTCTTCCATTCGTCCCCCTCCCGGATTCGTACCAGGTGATAAGCGTTTCTTAGATCCAGCTTAGTGAAGATTGTAGCCCCCTGTAGTAACTCAAATGCTGACGAGATGAGTGGCAAGGGATAACGATTCTTCACCGTGACGTCGTTCAGACCCCGATAGTCAATGCAGGGTCTCAGGGTCTTGTCCTTCTTCGCCACAAAAAAAAACCCTGCTCCTGCGGGTGATGTGGAAGGACGAATAATTCCCGCAGCCAGAGAGTCATTGACGTAGGTCTCCATGGCCTTCCTCTCCGGTGCCGAAAGCGAGTACAACCGGGCCTTGGGTGGGACTGCGCCTGGATGTAGCTCAATGGCGCAGTCATAGGGCCGATGAGGTGGGAGAGATGTCGCCTTAGCCTTGCTAAACACCTCCTTAAAGTCCAAATACTCCGCCGGAACCCCTGTGACATCCGGAACCAGGTTCATATCCACAGATAGTTGAGGAGCGGCGGCCTGCTTGAGACAAACCTGATGACAGGAAGAACTCCAACCTAGGATGGACCCAGTTGCCCAGTCAATGTTCGGGTTGTGGCGGCGGAGCCACGGATAACCCAAAATCAGAGGGATTTGGGGGGACCGTAGCACATGAAACCGGATTGTCTCATGGTGGTTCCCCGACATGAGCATACGGACCGGTGTCGTCTGGTGTGTCACTGTTCCCAGCAGGTGACCATCCAAAGCATTAGCCGGTACCGGCTGGAGCAGCCGAACCTGTTGGATGCCCAGCTGTCGTGCGAGCTCCTCGTCAATGATGCTAACATCTGATCCGGAGTCGATAAAAACAGCCAGAGCCTGAGATTTGCCTGTCAGGAGGAGTCGAGCATGGCACAAGGGTCTTAGATTGGGGATCAGCTCAGAGGTTTGGCCCACCAGTATACTCCCCATTACTGATGAGCTCTGTCTTTTACCTCTTCGACGTACTTCCCTCTCCTCAGAGGTAAGACTGGTACGACCCACTTGCATGGGCTCGACCTCGTACCGTGAGTCAGAGTAGGAGTGGGAACTCTCCGCCGAACCCGGAAGTCGAAATCTCCCGGAAACCGGAAGTTGTTGTCGCGAGCAGCGGCCCGCCGCTCGCGTCTGTTGCTCTCCTCTCCGAGTCTGGATTCGTCCGTCAATCCGAGAGGTGAGCTCTATCAACCCATCCAAGGAAGCAGGGAGATCATAGGAAACCAGCTCATCTCTCATATAATCCGCTAATCCTCTCAGATATGCGTCACACTGCGCCGGCTCATTCCAGCTGCTGCGGCGGCTGCTGGTGCGGAAGTCAATAGCGTAATCCACCACCGTGCCGGAACCCTGGCACAAACTCAGCAGGCCTCCAGCAGCGTCGGGACCCAGACGAACGGGACCGAACA
Organism: Harpagifer antarcticus; assembly: GCA_902827135.1. Taxonomy (NCBI): domain Eukaryota; kingdom Metazoa; phylum Chordata; class Actinopteri; order Perciformes; family Harpagiferidae; genus Harpagifer; species Harpagifer antarcticus. The sequence continues at coordinate 4,755,479 of CADEHL010001005.1, forward strand.
CCTTCCGCATTTCCGCGGAAAAGGCAGCAAACGAGGCGCAGGCTGGTGTCTGCTGCTCCCACTCAGCAGTTCCCCATAAACGTGCTCTCCCCGTCAGATGATTAACGGAGAAAGCTACACGAGCCGCCTCGGAGGCGAAGGTGTGTGGCTGCAGCGAAAACAATATGGAACAGTTTGTGAGAAAAGGCCTGCATCCCTCCGGCTCACCAGCGTAGCGTTCCGGCGTTCCCACACGAGGCTCCGGAGCGTATCCCGTCGACCCAGGGGCTGGAGCGAGCATCGGAGCTGCGGGCGGAGGGACGGTAGCAGCCATGGTAGCGGCTAGCAGTTGTACGGTGGCGGCCATCTGTTGCATCTGGGAGGTAAGGTAAGCCAGCGTTTGTCCCTGGGTTGAGGTTGCCTGGTGGGTCTCGATAGCTAAGGTAGCTATTGTGACCTCCTGTCTTTGGATGGCATCCTCAACCCTCTCAAAGCGGTCTCTAGGAGACCCGGTGTTTGCTTGGTCCATTTCTGGCCAGATCGTTCTGTCACAAACGAGCTGAGGACCAAAATGCAGAACACGGGAAACCAGAGATAGTCGGTAACCAGCTTTATTAGAGTCTATAGGCTGGTAGGAGACAACACGGCAGAATGTAGGCAAAGGGCTGGTCGGGGACAGGCGAGGGTTCCAGGAGACAGCAGGACGGGAGTCGTGGGCACAGAACGGGTCAGGGAGCAGGCGAGGCAGGCTGGTCAGGGACAGGCAGGGTCGAAACCGGGAGAGCAATCTGAGGAGTAGTGCGGGAAAGACAAGCATGCTGCGAAGTACGATCTGGCACTGAGGTGAAGGTGAAGTGGGCCTAAATACTAATGGAGCTGATGGGTGTAACAGAGTGAGAGAGAGACAGGGTGTGACTACCAGGTGACTAAGGAATGATAATGCAGAAAATAGGTGAGTGAGAAAGCAGACTGTGACAAATTATCTAAATTAACTCAACATTTCACATGATGGATTAGTGTTCCACATTTTTCCCACTGATTTGTTTTATGATTAGGCCAATGGTAAAGAGAGACATTGATGGCCCTGTGTCCTTTTTGTTAGTACGTGGTTCCATTTTGCCTATGGCCTTGGACGGCTTCACTAAGAGTCACCCAGTTCTGCCCTGCTACAGTCCGGCTGAGTGCAGTCGCAGAGATGCTATGGCTGCTCTACATGACATTAATGGTCTGGTCTGAGAATGGACACCATTTCCTGCTCCCAGAGAGAATGACGCTCCTCAAACTGAACATTACAGCAGTGGATACTGCCTCACGTGGGTCTGCTCCCCCCCACCGAGCCATGAACTGAAAGCTTGACATCTGCTTTGAACACCTGGAAGCCTCCCTGTCACACCAGCACCAACCCTTGGGTCAGTCAGATGAGACTAACGGCTTCACTTAGGGCATATGGGTCAGAAATATGACTCTCGTTACCATAGAGTGGGTTGTTTGTTTGTTTTTAAGGCTATTCATAACGCTATGCAGAGGATGCCTGTAAGTTGGCAAACTGTTAAAAGCCCCTACTATTTTTTAATATAGGCCTAATGTCAGGGGCCTCTTACTGTCTAATTCTGCATGTATTCACATTATATGGACCATGTTTCCACCTGGTAAAACTAGAGGCCACACGGAACTCAGGATACAATACAACCATTCTGTTCTGCTCTAACGATTAAATTGATAGATTCTACATCAAAACAGTTCGTTTTTATTGTTTCCAATGATAACGTCACCTTAAGTGGAGGAATGCAAACCTGTTTTAAAATATAAGGTTTTGAATTTGTTTGACATTTCTCAGTGATGACACCCTCAGACACCCACTATCATTCATGCTATGCCTTCAGTGGTAACTCAGATGTTAAGGGGGTTGAAGCTTTTCCTCCCGAATCGGCTATGCTTTGTTTTTTTTCGACAACGGTGTGCATTTCCTGCATAATATATGCTTCTCACAATTGTTTTTTGTTAGCTGCGCACAGGTGATACTGAGTCTTCTCGAATAATGAATTATGACCTATACCATGCTTACATGGACTCGTATGTTTTATTTCATATCTAACAGAAGTGACAGAAGACAGAGATGTGGAACAGAGAATAGAGAGAAGAGGGAAGAGATATTTGCGAGTTGCATACTGATACTGAGTCTTCTCGATTAATAGCTTATAGACAATACCATGTTTAAATAGACTTCTACTTGTTATTACACATGTGACATATGTAAGAAAGGGGAGGGGAGAGTCAATTATATTGAGTAATTGATTTCATATTGGAACCTTTATTTCAAATATATTTCTGATAAACTGATCTTTTATTAAATGGTGAATTAATATAACATTTAGAATCATTGAGAAGGGGTGATATCCACAGGGACTCACTCACATTGAACTTAAAATAACATTTCTCTGCTTTGGACTGATGAGTATATGATTCTTGCATGTTAAATGACTAACACAAACCTTACATTTATGCATGTGCATGTGTCAGGAAGGCTCCCAAATAATTCTGAGGGCCCTATCCTATTTTTATAATTGAATGATAATGTGCTAATCCATTACCTTGAGTTGTCTTCACTCAGGAAAACAACCCTATCAAGTGTTAACCCAATAACTAGGACAGCTCTGAAGGCCAAGGGTCAGAGAGAGAGGATCACACTCTCCGGCTGCAGAGACCACCCCCAGCCACGGGCAAGGAGGCACGAGGTCGTTCGAGATGAGAGGATTCTAATCTTCCGCTTTCTGAGGAGATGGGATGCTTCTTCATATTTCTGCTCGGGGGGGCTCAAGTAGAAAACCCTGCAGGACGAGCGAGGGCTTCAGAGGCTTCATACAAGGTTCCTTGTTTCTTGGAGGAGCAGATGTTTTCCTAACGGGGGGGTGGCATCTGGATGAGCCTCCATTTCACTGGGGGATCACACAGTGCTCACTGAATTGAGCCACACAAAAGCAGAGCAATTGGGGGGGTGAAATATGGCGCTCTGATGAAGAAGAGTGTTGAGCCAATTAGCACCTCAGTGCTAATCTACAGTATCAGGATGCCTTTACACACCAGACATTCTGTGTCATAAAGAGAGGAGGAGAACGAGTCAGGAGGACATGTTCTTCCAGCTCTTGTACAAAGATAACATTTGAATTGAATGACCAGATGTTTACAGATGTACAATTAATGATTGTTTTTTTATATTTCCAATGAACAGACATGTGTTAAATAGTGGTGATAAATATATTTTGTCAGATCAGATTACACTTTCACACTAAACAAAATAAATTAATTGATATTTTCAGATTATAAGGTATTGAACAATAACATATTTCTAATAGTATGACAAATAATGTTAATATCCTTAATTGTCCAGCAATCAGGCTTAACAACACTACTCTTCAACGTGTTTCCAGGTTTTTACAAAAGTCTTTGAATATTTGCCTAACTTTTCTTTTTCAGATTGTTAAACGTTTTGAGAATTGTTTAATTTTCCTTTTCAGATTTTGAACAAATGTATTTGAATGAAATATATGTACTACTAAGTGCCTTACTCTTGAATAAAGCGTAATGAAGTAAACGTAATGTTAAAGATTGAGGACACTGCAACTTTACAGATTGATCGATTCATCACTGTGAATGTATACCTTAACTGGGAATTTTAGCTGGATCTCTCATGATTCTGATTTTATACCTCAATTGGATTTCTTATAATCCTAAATTCTAATTGTGTTTTAATAATTAATTGCCTTGAAGTAAATCTTTGAGTGTGAAGAAATCTTCTGTGCAGCAATGCAGAGCCAAGGCTCAGGAAAGGATGGAAGCAGGAGCGGCTTTAGTCAAACACTGATATTTATTGAGAGTAGAATACGGCCGGAGAGGTCACAGAGCATTTCACACTTTACATGTGAACTACCAAGCAAACTCTGAAGACACAAAGAGTAGAAACGTGCATCTGTAGAGAGAAAAGGAGGGATCTAGAAAGCCCGCCTTTTCCTATCTTAATTATTACCAGACATGGGAACAAAGACCAGTTTGTGTTACAAACTGACATGGGCCAAACTTCTCCCCCACAGGAAGGCAGAGGACCTCTTGACCTGTGTCCTCCACACATTACAGATAGGAGCTGCGACTTAACACAAAGCATATGTTTCTAATTTGACAGGTTTCTCAGAAAAGCTGAGAAACTCAAGACACAAAGAGATCGGATTAAAATATTCTCTGACATTGAGATGTAAGCTGATTTTGAATTCGTGTTTGATGAATGAGATTAACTGAGTGATGAATGAAACATATATTTTGCTATTATATTTTTGTATTTCATGTGTGTTTATTATTGTGCTTTTGACAAATGATGCCAAACACTGAAGAGAGATGATTTTTTCTATTATGATTGACTGTGTTCAATCATGGTGAGTGAAATGTTTTCAATCTTGTTTTACTTTTTGATGTAATTGATGTATGTGAGCTGTTAGAGATTAAAAGGGATTGACGCTCCGCGTTTCAAATCTCTCCGCGTCCGTATGGAGCTGTTATATGGAAGGAGTCCAGTGCCGCCAAGTAAACAATAATCTACTTTAATGGCAATATCACAATGCAACACAATCAATACAATACACATTCAATACAATAATACATTCAATACAATTATCTTTGGGGTCCCCAATTTACCTGGTGATCACGTCAGCCAGCCAGAAGAAAGAGACTGAATCCAGTTGTGTCTTCTGCATTTATGCTTAGAAGCAATGGGAGGGGCCATCCGATCCCCCCCCCTTTGATTGGCAGCCCAAATATCCCCAACACCTCAAATCTTAAGTTCCCCCAATCACAGGTGGCGAGAGCATTTGCATTGCAATGCAAGTCAAGACATGCTCCCACCTTCCCCCATCTCCCTTTGTCCTCAAAAGCACATATGCTCTCTCAAAAGTCACATGTGGTGTCCTCAAAGTCCAGCTCACAGTTTTACCCAAATAATTCCCATTTTTAAGCTTATCCATTGGAGCTAACATGAATACATTCAAATATTACACTACAAATCCCCCTTTTGATTTCAATTTAAGAAATCAACTATTTTCAAGACATTCACATTCATTCTGGGATTCAGACTATTTAAACGTTCAGAAATGGCTCCACATATCAACTTCATACGACCGTGTTAGAGATACCAAAATATGTAAATAACTCCATACATCAATTACATCACTTAGTAACAACAAAGTTAAAACCCTTCAATCAGAATGATTGAGTATAGTCAATCGTAATAAGGTATAACATTCACAGTGGTGATTCAATTAATCTGTAATCTGCAAAATTGCAGTGTCTTCAAGCTTTAACATTACTTCACGTATACTTCATTACGCTTTAGTCAAAATGAGATATTTAGGAGACAGCAAGTCTGTCTTCTTATAAATATCAACAACCTGAAATGCCCTGCCTCCTATCATAAGAAGAGGCAGCTGCAAGGTCATACACAGTTCAGAGCCACACATGATATCAGTGCATTAAAACTTCCCAAAGAGTGGAGACAACAGTATGTCTCCAACATATCCCTCCTGTTTATACTACGGAATAACATAGACCTTGGAAAAATACAAATGATTGTAAAAGATCAAAAATGCATATACAAAAGTACCCAAACGGCTGAGGTAGGTAGATTGTATAGGCACATGTTTTAATGTAATCCCCATGGTCTAATTCTTTCTCTGTACATCGTCAGTTTCTATCCCTCAGACCCGTTACTGTTTCCCTGCTCACGTCCACTCTTTAAATTCTACTGGGTTCTGTTGGTTTCTTCACTGGTTTGAGACCAATAAGTGCCCTTATTGGAATCACCTCCCTTTGTAGCCAGACTTCACCACAGTAGAGGCGAGTTTCTGTCTTTTAGGTTTAAACAGCTTCACAGTCAGATGTATCCAGGATGGTCTCTCCGCCACTCTAACTGCAGTCGATGTAGACAGGAGTGCTTGGTAGGGACCCTCCCACTTTGGCGAGTGCCTGCTCTTCCTCTTTATCGCTCTGGTGAACACTCACTCTCCTGGTTTCACTGTCTGCTTAGTGTCAGGTACTTCCATCCGTGGCGAGACCCGGAACTCCTGATACTGCGTTCTTGGATACGCTTCCCACACCGTGGAGTCGCCACCCTTGCTTGGACAGGTACAGCAGGCCCAGCATGAGGAGGATGATGACAGCTTTCACACATCCTTCCTGGAGGTTTCCCCACTGCGCACTGATTCCAGTGGTACCAGATGTCTCCTTTCCCTTCCAAGCGGACAGCGTGAGATGTCCTCTGCATCACCCGATGGGGTCCAGAGAACCTGGGTCTCAGCCACTTGGGTCTGATCGCTTTCAGCCAGACGAACTCTGCAGTGTTCGCTTAGTGTTTATCGGGTCCCCCTTTTGCCTCTGCAACCTGTGTGGAGAAATCTGATACAAATCCCTCAAGCCTACGCTCAGGGCTCCTGGGCCTGGGAACTGGTGACCATGAGTGAGCTCAAATGGAGAGAAACCTGTCCCTTTGTTAATTGAGCTCCTGATTGACATAAGAGCTAGAGGCAATGCGTCTAACCATTTCATGCCTGTCTCTTCACATGTTTTGCTGAGTTTTTGTTTTAGGTTCTGGTTCATCCTTTCCACTTTTCCCTGAGACTGTGGATGATAAACTGCTCCAAAACTGTGTCTTAGCCCTAGTGACTCTTCTTCTCATATTATGCACTTATCCAAAAACCTTCTCTTTTCTCCTCCTTCTCCTACATACTTTTTCCAACTTCACTCGTGGTATTTTAACCACCTTTTATCCTTCTGAGCAAGATATCACTTCAACACATTTAATATCTTGCCCTGTCCATCTATTTCAGTCTTCTTTTATCCATCGGTTCTCTTTTCTCTTCAGCCTTCAACAACCTTTTCTTATTTCCATTTCTAACCAGTCTTTTACTTATAATCTGTCCATTTCCTAGGACAGGTAAATACATCCTGCTACTGTAGTGTTCACAAATAAATCTCCATGCAAATTGCTACTGTACACTCAAAAGTGATCTGTTTCATTTTGAAAAGTCAGCTTTTTGAAAACCAACATGGCTCAGTTCAAAATTTTGTTTCAAAACAAAACTCCTCATCTCTTCCCGACATGATTTGACATAAAGATGATTTGCTACCACTATTTTTCATTGTGATATTTGTTCAAACAGAGACTGCATCTGTCTCTGGATTTAAATAAATGCCTGATGGCAGTATATGCATAAAAATAAAAATAAGTGTCCAGGTTTTTAACATCTGTCATTAAAGGAATGTATAAAAATAAGACATGTCATCTGATTAATCTAAAATCAGAATTTAACAGATAATTTGTGTAGTACATCTCACCATTTTTAGGGACGCCTAATTAACATTCTCAAATCTTCAATTAACTTCACCTAAAAAGCTAAAACAGTGCTGTTTTATGATACCTAAAAAAATACTACAATAGATTTTAGACTATAAAAATGTAAAACTTTCATTAGCCCCCCCGAAAAGGTCTAAAATAATGTTTAAATATCAAATTAATAGTTTCCACTCTGTCCCGTGTAACACTGACATATTGTCTAACAACCCCCCCTTTTCTGAAAAAGAATCCCATTTACTGTGTTTTCATTTTCAGAAACATCAAGAAAGAATGGTAATGCATAGGATGCAGAGGCGAGAGCCGTGACCTGGGACATGGATTGTTTGAGAGAAATGAACGCAGCTTCTGCAGCTTGTGTCCAGTCTAGTGTGGCAGCGAGATTGCGCATGCCTTTGTCATTGATGAGTTTTCTGAGTTCAGCTGTTTTCGGGTTATACTCTGGGATGTAGTGTCTGCTGTAGCCTGTGAGGCCCAAAAAAGACAACATGTCTTTGACTGTTTTGGGTTTCGGGTGGTTCAAAATGTGTTCCTGCTGAACTTTACTACCCTGGCCTCCTGCTGTCTTTCTCTTCCTGTCCTGTTTGTTCCTGCTGAACTTTACGACCCTGGCCTCCTGCTTCAAAGTGTCCTCATAGCTGTCTTTTACGACCCTGGCCTCCTGCTTCATCGTAAATTAAGTTTGGGCTCCGTTTGAGATTTCTGATCTGAGTTAGAGACAACATTATTTTGCATTGTTCTAAAATATTCGACTCGTTCTGCTACATAGTCAAGAATGTCTCCATCTGTAGGCACCTCCGTGTCTTTAATACCATGAGGGAACAGAAGAGTGTTAACTTCATCTGTTTTTATGGGGATCAATCTCCTAATCTGTTCCCATTGCTCCCGGTAACTCCCTGGAATTTCAGAATCGTTTTTAGCATTCTGTCGTTCCATATTCACTTCGCTTTTATTTATCTGACTCAATTAATATGTGCTCACATGTATTAATATACTGGGCTATTGTCGTAGTTACTATTAACGCGCTTCCCGTCTTAAATACCGGTCAGCAATGTAATGTTTAAACTCAACGCTTGAAGCTAAACTCATATAAAAATGTCAAAGGTGTACTACCCCCTTTCAGCCACTAGATGGCAGCAGCAGACCACAAATGAGCTTCACTCATCCGAGTGCATTTTTGAGATCCGCCGATAATGAGTAATTAACATAAAACAGACCTCTGGCTTTTAGCTTTCAGCCTTCGGTTTGAGTCGGTACTGAGGGGACGCTGGCGTGTTTTTCGCCGCTCTTCATGCCAACGCTTACTTCTCGTGTCTACCACTCCCTGCCAACAATCTATTTAATTCCCATACACAGGAGAAATATTGTTCTCCTCTGGTTTTGTGTTTCTGCCATCTCCGTTGCTCAGCCGACTATGTTTGGCTGCTGTTTAGCTCTTAGCCTCTGCCATCCTGCTATTAGCAATACGAGCTCACCATCACGCTCTGCTATCAGTGTAGTCCCCGTTCCGGAATTCTCCTACTGGACTCCTCTCTGCCAAACTCCCAGGACTATCCACGAACCCTCCTTCAGTCCGGCCACTCCAACTGGGCTGTTTTCCATCACCGCTGCCGAGGTTCGAGGTCTGGTTTCTGCCGGGCTAATGGTGCTAGCTGCTAGCTGGCTCGCCGCTCTTCTCGTGATGCTGCTCCAATACTCCTCGCTGGAACTTCGTAACTTTTTGTACCACACTATTCCCGACTGCCTTGCCCTCATCAAATCCCTTGGGCTTCTGCGTCGTCCCCGCTACATACACCGGGCATCCAGATGCAAGTTTTTCTACTCCGAAACTCCTATTCCCGCAGTTGTTTCTGACAGACGGTCTGTCGCACGCCGATGTCGTCATCACAACAAACAACGTCATCTGACCAAACCTCCCGTTCGCTCTATCTACCTGAGGTCCCTGGCCTGTGCTGACAGTGTGCTGGTTTCTCCCTCCCTGTTCCCCCCAGCAGAGCTGAACAACTATGTGACATTTATGCTGCAGAATACCCGCTCCCTCAACAACAAAGCACTACTCATCCACGACATTATCACTGACAGAAGCATTGACATCCTATGCTTAACAGAGACATGGCAAAATCAACAGGACTTTGTGACACTCAATCAAGCCACACCCCCAGGCTATTTGTACATCCAGAAGCCCCGCTCCCTGGGTCGTGGCGGTGGATTGGCTGTTATCCACCGAGCTGGCATCCTGGTTAAAGAACTCCCAGTACCTACTACCACCTCATTTGAGTGTGTTGTCTTCAAACTGGCTGGGTCTGCTCCGCTCCAGGTTGCCCTCATTTACCGCCCACCTAAAGCTTCCACTACCTTCCTGTCTGAGCTGTCTGAGTTACTCACCTCTCTCTGCTCCATGTCTCCATCAACTCTTCTGCTCGGTGATTTTAACATCCATGTGGACTCGAGTAACTGCACATTCGCTGCTGAATTCCTCTCACTTTTGGACTGCTTCAGCATAAAGCAACATGTCCAGGGCCCCACCCACATCAAAGGCCACACGCTGGATCTGGTGTGCTCTACCGGCTCTCCGCCTCCTGACCTACAGCGCCTCGACCTGGCTGTATCTGACCATCACACCATCCTCTTCACTGTTCCGGTCTCGCTGCCCAGGCAGCATCCTAAACGCACCATTATGTTTAGGAACATTAAAACTGTGAGTGCACCGGCCCTATCCGACCTGATAGCTACCCACATGGCCTCGGGTCCCTCCGACTCCACCGTGGACGGCCTGGTAGCCCACTACAACACCGTCCTATCCCTCAGTCTCAACTCTCTCGCCCCCATTAAAACCCGGACTGTTTCCTTCACCCGCCCTGCCCCCTGGTTCACCGCTGAACTCCGCCGTTTGAAGGCCTCTGGCCGCCAGCTGGAGAGGCTCTCCAAAAAAAACTGGCCTCACGGTCCACCTCCTGGCCTTTCGTGAGCATATCAAAATGTATAAGGAAGCTCTCTCCCATGCCAAGACTCACTACTACTCCTGTCTCATTGGTGCTCAGCAAAGCAACCCCAGAAGACTGTTCTCCACCATCAACCGCCTATTACGGCCCCCTGATGCCCCCCAGCCCTCAGGGGCTCCCGATCTATGCTCCAAATTCCTCGACTTCTTCCAGGCGAAAGTCGAGGCCATCCATCAGCAGCTCCTGGTGACTGGCCCTTCCCCTCTACCTGCACCTCAGCCACCTGGTAACGCACCCCAAGCGCCGCGCCTCTCCCACTCCAACCTCTCCTCCTTCTCCCCTGTGGATGCTCTCCAAGTGGCCAAACTGGTCAGCTCGGCCAAGACCTCCACCTGCTCCCTGGACCCCATGTCCACAGCCCTGGTCAAGGACTGCCTACCCACCCTCTGTCCCTACATGGTGGTCATCATCAACGCTTCTCTGGCTTCTGGTATAGTCCCCACCAGCTTCAAACTGGCCTCAGTCACCCCCATACTCAAAAAACCTGGCCTGGACCCCGACGACCTCCAGAACCACCGGCCGATCTCCAACCTTCCCTTCCTCAGCAAAACTCTGGAAAGAGTGGTCGCCGGCCAACTCCATCTGTACATGTCCAACCATGAGCTCTATGAGCCCTTCCAATCCGGCTTCAGACAGCAACACAGCACTGAGACCGCCCTCATCAAGATCACCAACGATCTCCTCATTGCTGCTGACTCTGGCAGCCTCAGCATCCTCATCCTCCTGGACCTCTCTGCAGCATTTGACACCATCTCTCACAACATCCTCCTCACCCGCCTCTCAGACCTCCTGGGTGTCACTGGCACAGCGCTGTCCTGGTTGACTTCCTACCTTCACAACAGGAAACAGTTTGTCTCCATCAGTGGCTCAAACTCACCCCCGGCCCCAGTCCACCACGGTGTACCCCAGGGCTCTGTGCTTGGCCCCCTCCTGTTCACCATTTACATGCTCCCCCTCGGTCAGATCATCCGACATCATGGACTCAATTTCCACTGCTACGCTGATGATACCCAATTGTATCTCAGCACCACTCCATCCTCCCAGCTCCCCCCTCAGTCTCTCATCAACTGCCTGCATGACATCAAAACATGGATGTCTTCCAACTATCTCAAACTGAACAGCAGGAAAACAGAGCTCATGGTTGTGGCACCCAAGGCCCTGCTCCAGAAGGTTGGTGACTTCGTCCTTGAGGTTGACGGCTGCTCCATCTCCCCATCTCCTGAAGCCCGCAACCTGGGTGTCATCCTTGATTCCACCCTTTCCTTCCATTCCCACGTCAAGTCTGTGACCAAGTCGGCATTTTTCCACCTGAGGAACATTGCCAGACTCCGACCGTCACTCTCGGAGTCGGTTGCCGAAACCCTGGTGCATGCATTTGTCACCACACGCTTGGACTACTGCAATGGTGTCCTGTTCGGGGTTCCCAACAAAACCCTGGACAGGCTCCAGTATGTCCAAAACTGTGCTGCTAGGGTCCTCACACACACAAAGCCGTGGCAGCACATCACTCCCACCCTCATCCACCTACACTGGTTGCCGGTCAAGTCCCGCATCACCTACAAAATCCTCCTCCTTACCTACAAGTCTCTCCATGCCCTTGCCCCCCAGTACCTATCGGACATCCTTCACCCACATGCCCCACCCCGGAACCTGCGGTCCTCAGACTCCGGCCTGCTTACCACCCCCCCGCACCAAACTGCGAACCTTTGGGGACAGAGCCTTCAGCGTGGCAGCCCCCACCCTCTGGAACGCTCTCCCTGCGGAGATTCGCAACATCCCCACACTCGATGCCTTCAAAGGGGCCCTCAAGACCCATCTGTTTGCCAAGGCTTTCGGCCCCTAAATCGATCTGTTGTTTTGTCTGTCTGCCTTTTGTTTTGTTATGTTTGTTTTTTGCCTATTACTTGTAAAGCGACCTTGGGTCCCTTGAAAGGCGCTATATAAATTCAAGTTATTATTATTATTATTCGTCTGTCCTGTAAAAACCCCCAGTTTAAGACGGCGACCCGATCTAAAATATCGGATTTCCAGGTTCTGTCGTGCGGGACTCAAACCTACAGACTGCACTGTCTCCACGCCACTCAGGACTAATATCTACCTGCAGATCCGCGCTAAACTGCTCTATGTACGTCACGCAGGACTTTTCCGTCTACCTGCGATCAACGACTATGTTTCGTATATTATAAAATATGCATTGTATATTCCATTTAAACTTTAAAAACACTGTGAAACGCCTTCAGACAATCCTAAAATTTTAGTGTATTCAATCACAGACAATCGATTTTCATAACAGGCGTCTGTAAGTACCTTATCTGTAGAGTTGTGCAGGGCCCTGCCGATTGTCTGAGGTGTTTAAAAGCGTTTATTCCCGACCCAATCCGGTCGTCTGGATTCTTCCTCAGCTAGTTATCTTGCACGTCGGGTCACCATTTGTTAGAGATTAAAAGGGATTGACGCTCCGCGTTTCAAATCTCTCCGCGTCCGTATGGAGCTGTTATATGGAAGGAGTCCAGTGCCGCCAAGTAAACAATAATCTACTTTAATGGCAATATCACAATGCAACACAATCAATAAAATATACATTCAATACAATAATACATTCAATACAATTATCTTTGGGGTCCCCAATTTACCTGGTGATCACGTCAGCCAGCCAGAAGAAAGAGACTGAATCCAGTTGTGTCTTCTGCATTTATGCTTAGAAGCAATGGGAGGGGCCATCCGATCCCCCCCCTTTGATTGGCAGCCCAAATATCCCCAACACCTCAAATCTTAAGTTCCCCCAATCACAGGTGGCGAGAGCATTTGCATTGCAATGCAAGTCAAGACATGCTCCCACCTTCCCCCATCTCCCTTTGTCCTCAAAAGCACATATGCTCTCTCAAAAGTCACATGTGGTGTCCTCAAAGTCCAGCTCACAGTTTTACCCAAATAATTCCCATTTTTAAGCTTATCCATTGGAGCTAACATAAATACATTCAAATATTCCACTACAGAGCCCACACAACTCTTAAGACGCTTGTTGATTTAAGTATTGACTGAAATATTCTTAATGTTAATTGGTTATCATAAATTGATAAAAAGAATGAAACTGTCAGAGAATATTTTAATCCGATCACTTTGTGTCTAGAGGTTCTCAGCTTTTCTGAGAACCTGTTAAATTACAAACAATATGCTTTTCGTTAAGTCGCATATGCTCCTGCCTGTAGCTTGAGGAGGACACAGGGCAAGAGGTCCTCTGCCTTCCTGTGGGGGAGAAGTTTGGCCTATGTGAGTTTGGAATACAAACTGGGTCTTTGTTCCAATGTCTGGTAATGATTAAGGTGGGAGGAGCGGGCTTTTTGGTAAGGATGTGTGTTTCTGCTCTTGGTCTTCAGAGTTTGCTTGGTAGCCCATATGCAAGTGTGTTATACTTTGTATTGGTTAAGTGGTCCTTGGTATGAAAAAGTTTGAGAAACACTGACTACACTGTCTCAACTGAAAGACGACCAGAAACGCATTCAAAATATAATAAAATGTGGAGACTTTGGGATATTTATCTCCCATTCTTTTACTTTTCGGGCATTTTACAGACCAAACATGTCGTTGATGTCACTGTTTACCAAACTTCCACTTTTTCTGAAAAATGCTTAAAATGATGCAATGTATGTTAAATACATGGGGTATACATGTAATTACTGGGGTTCAATTTCTTCTGATTAGGTTACCTAATTTGGGCGTGCACTTATGCCGTGAGCAAACCTACCTCTTTTGGATTGGGAAAGGTTGGCATGTATGTTGACACATTTTAATGTTTTAAGTGTTCATTGCTGTGCATTGTCCCTGCCAAATAAACGATTCAATAAATAAATAAAATCAACAATATTTGGTATTTTTGCAATTTAGTGCTGCTAGTTTTAGAAGGATATTAATATGTGTAGGCTACTTGTGATCGACCAATAACGAGCAAGATGACAACTTTACATCACAAAGTGCAACTGCAAAAACACGAGATAAAAAAGCGATCTTATTTCACTCACTTTTCCGTAGAGGCTGCTGAACCCGTTTCTGTTTCACTTTCGCCTGGTCCCGTTCCCAGTTCTGGTTCTGAGACCCGGGGCGTCCGTCCAGCGCGCTTGCGTTAGCAGCAACACTCAAAGCTAACAGTGCTAACAGCTAATTAGCTAAAGGTGGCCAATGTTAGCAGCAGTTAGCTTTAGTCTATCAACAATAATAATTGTAAAGAGTGTAAATGAAGACATTTTATCATGAAGTATGACAAAGTTCGACCAAATTCACACTTGACCGACTATATAGAGCAATTCACCCGCTCACCATGGTAACTTCATTTTACAACAGTGGGAATGAGAGACAAACGGGTCAACTTCAGAATGAGGACATTTATATAAACTTCAAAGGTGATAGATTTCAAATAACTTTGTTTTTTAATAAAAACTAATTTTATTCTTGGGAACATTTCACATTTACAAGAAGAAATGTACTGACTAAACAAAATGTTGCACATTTTTTACTTTAACTTGAATAAAACAGTGTTTTTTATATTCGCTAATCAGTGAATCAATAATCAATTAAAACTTATAATTAATGATTTTGATATGAAACAAGTGTATGAAAAATGTGTGGGCATGATAACTTCCTTTACTTCTTTTAATACTGTGGAGAAAATTCAGTAGCAGCAATGCAGAGCCAAGACTCAGGAAAGGATGGAAGCAGGAACGGCTTTAGTCAAACACTGATATTTATTGAGAGTAGAATACGGCCGGAGAGATCACAGAGCATTTCACACTTTACATGTGAACTACCAAGCAAACTCTGAAGACACAAAGAGTAGAAACATGCATTCTAGAGAGAAAAGGCGGTCTTAGAAAGCCCGCCTTTTCCTAATCATTACCAGACCTTGGGACAAAGACCCATCTGTATTCCCAACTCAAATGAACCAAACCCCTCACCCACAGGAAGGCAGAGGACCTCTTGACCCGTGTTCTCCACACATTACAGATAGGAGCTGCGATTTAACACCAAGTATATGTTTCTAATTTGACAGGTTTCTCAGAAAAGCTGAGAAACTCAAGACACAAAGAGATCGGATTAAATATTCTCTGACAGTTTCACTCTTTTTTATCAATTTATGATAACCAATTAACATTAGTCTAAGAATATTTCAGTCAATACTTAAATCAATAAGCGTCTTCAGAGTTGTATGGGCTCACATACATCAATTACATCAAAAGTAAAACAAGATTGAAAACACTTCAATCACCATGATTGAACGCAGTCAATCATAATAGAAAAAAATCATCTCTCTTCAGTGTTTGGCATCATTTGTCAAAAGCACAATAATAAACACACATGAAATACAAAAATATAATAGCAAAATATATGTTTCAAAAATAAGATTTGATCATTTATCACTCAGTTAATCTCATTCATCAAACACAAATTCAAAATCAGCTTACATCTCAAAGATTTACTTCAAGGCAATTACTTATTAAAACACAATTAGAATTTAGGATTATAAGAAATCCAATTGAGGTATAAAATCAGAATCATGAGAGATCCAGCTAAAATTTTCAGTTAAGGTATAAATTCACAGTGATGAATCGATCAATCTGTAATCTGTAAAGTTGCAGTGTCCTTAATCTTTAACATTACTTTACGTTTACTTCATTACGCTTTATTCAAGAGTAAGGCACTTAGTAGTACATATATTTCATTCAAATACATTTGTTCAAAATCTGAAAAGGAAGAATCAGACATTTATTGTATAACAACCTGAAAAGGAAAAGTTAGGCAAATATTCAAAGACTTTTGTAAAACCTGGAAAGGAAGGTTTAAATATTTAAAACTTGAAACATCATTGTAGGTCTTTCTGTGCATGGATAATACATTGAAGAGTAGTGTTGTTAAACCTGATTGCTGGACAATTAAGGATAGTAACATTATCTGTTATAATATTAGAAATATCCGATTGTTCAATATCTTATAATCTGAAAATATCAATTAATTTATTTTGTTTAGTGTGAAAGTGTAATCTGATCTGACAACAATATATTTATCACCACTATTTAACACATATCTGTTCATCGGAAATATAAGAACCATCATTAATTGTACATCTGTAAACATCTGGTCATTCAATTCAAATGTTATCTTTGTACAAGAGCTGGAAGAACCTGTCCTCCTGACTCGTCCTCCTCCTCTCTTTTTACATTACATTACATTGCATTTAGCTGACGCTTTTGTCCAAAGCGACTTACAATAAGTCGCTTTATGACACAGAATGTCTGGTGTGTAAAGGCATCCTGATACTGTATAGATTAGCACTGAGGTGCTGATTGGCTCAAAACTCTTCTTCATCAGAGCGCCATATTTCAACCCCCCCAATTGCTCTGCTTTTTGTGTGGCTCATTAGTGAGCACTGTAGCTGATCCCCCAGTGAAATGGAGGCTCATCTGCCTGCATTCCTTCTGCTTGAGAGCAGTGCAACTGCCTATTCCAAGTGGCGTGATGAAAGAGAGGTTAGGAAAACATCTACTCCTTCAAGAAACATGGAACCTTGTATGAAGCCTCTGAAACCATCGCTCGTCCTGCAGGGTTGTCTACTTGGGCCCCCCCAGCAGAAAGATGAAGAAGCGTCCCATCTCATCAGAAAGTTGAAGATTAGAATCCTCTCATGTCGAACGACCTCGTGCCCCCTTGCTCGTGGCTGGGGGTGCTCTCTGCAGCCGGAGAGTGTGATCCTCTCTCTCTGACCCTTGGCCTTCAGAGCTGTCCTAGTTAACACTTGATAGGGATGTTTTCCTGAGTGAAGACAACTCAAGGTAATGGATTAGCACATTATCATTCAATTACAAAATAGGATAGGCCCCTCAGAATTATTTGGGAGCCTTCCTGACACATGCACATATGCATAAATGTAAGGTTTATGTTAGTCATTTAACATACAAGAATCATATACCCATCAGTCCAAAGCAGAGCAATTTTATTTTAAGTTAAATGTGAGCTAGTTCCTGTGGATATAACTCCTTCTCAATGATTCTAAATGTTATATTAATTCACCATTTACCGTTTGATAAAATATTATTTTATCAGAAATACATTTGAAATAAATGTTCCAATATGAAATTAATTACTCAATATAATTTACTCTCCCCTCCCTTTTCTTACATATGTCACATGTGTAATAACAAGTAGGAGTCTATTTAAACATGGTATTGTCTATAAGCTATTAATCGATAAGACTCAGTATCAGTATGCAACTCGCAAATATCTCTTCTCTCTTTCCTATCCCTCTCTTCCCTCTTCTCTCTATTCCTCATCTACCACCTCTTTCCTCACTTCCCCATGTCTTTCGTCTCTCACTCACCCATCTCTTTCTCTCTTACTTCTGTTAGATATGAAATAAAACATACAAGTCCATGTAAGCATGGTAGAGGTCATAATCCATTACTCGAGAAGACTCAGTATCACCGGTGCGCAGCTAACAAAAAACAATTGTGAGAAGCATATATTATGCAGGAAATGCACACCGTTGTTAAAAAACAAAAAACAAAGAATTGCCGATTCGGGAGGAAAAGCTTCAACCCCCTTAACATCTGAGTTGCCACTGAAGGCATAGCATGAATGATAGTGGGCGTCTGAGGGTGTCATTACTGAGAAATGTCAAACAAATTCAAAACCTTACATTTGGTGTGACAATGAGGCTTCCAAGTGTTCAAAGCAGATGTCAAGCTTTCAGTTCATGGCTCGATGGGGGGGAGCAGACCCATGTGAGACAGTATCAATCAACGGCTGTAATGTTCAGTTTGAGGAGCGCCATTCTCTCTGGGAGCAGGAAATGGTGTCCATTCTCGGACCAGACCATTAATGTCATGTAGAGCAGCCATAGCATCTCTGCGACTGCACTCAGCCAGACTGTATCAGGGGAGAACTGGGTGACTCTCAGTGAAGCCGTCCAAGGCCATAGACAAAATGGAACCACGTACTAACAAAAAGGACACAGGGCCATCAATGTCTCTCTTTACCATTGGCCTAATCATAAAACAAATCAGTGGGAAAAATGTGGAACACTAATCCATCATGTGAAATGTTGAGTTAATTTAAATAATTACGTTTGGGTTGAAATCACATTAACATTAGAACTAAAGTCAGTTAAAATTGGACCTGCACGGATCAGAATCTAATCAATACACCATTTTCCCAGCACTGTGATGAAAAGATAGCAAGCAGGGATGCAAACTTGTCACCTTTCGGCGAAATTCGCCGTTTTGAATCCAAAATAGGTCGTTTGTGTGATTTATGTAGATCTGCAATAAAAAATATGATTTGGGTATGGGGGGGTCTGGGAACCAGAGTAATCTGCAGCCGCGAGCCGTTATGTGCCATCATGACACGCATGGTGTTCTTTTTTTTATATATGATAATGAAGCGCGAGCTGTGTGCTCGAGTCTTCCTGCCCGTCGGCTCTGCTCATGGATGTATAATAAGGCTCTGCTGCTCCGCGAAGATGGTCTAGCTTCAGCAGCCACATTACCTACGGGTGCGTTTGTTAATATTAGCTGTGTGGTCCAGAGTCACTGTGGCACAGACTGGACCGCTGGTGAACAGCTGTTAGAACGGGCCGTTCAGGTGTTCAGAGCAGAGCTCCCTGTCGGAGCGGCAGAGCGTGATGTGTACTTAAAAGTTTTTCTGTCGCAATATTATTTAAGGAATCATTGAGCTTGCTAACTAGCATACATTGTCACTATCTGCTAACGTTAGCTTTAGTACTCAGATCTTGTACTTGAGTAAAAGTAGAAGTACCAGAGTGTAGGAATACTATGTTACAGTAAAAGTACTGCATTCAAAATGTTACTCAAGCAAAAGTATAAAAATATTCTCATCAAAATATAGTGGAAATAGCGACAATAAAAGTAGTCATTGTGCAGCAGTGGCGGTTCTACAGGGTGGCACGGGGTAGGCTACAGCCATACCAAGAAATGGCTTAGCCCCACCTTGAAAAATGATGTTAAGGTAAGCCAAATAAAGTCTGCCAACTCGCCCAGAGTAAATTGCACATTTAGTAAGTAAGATTGACTTCAGTAGCCACTTGTCTGGAAATACCTAAGACGAGAAAGAGTTTTGAAAACTTTTGTCACGTAGTGATCGTCTTCTCAATAGAACATCTTTGATAATTTCTTCTGGCCAATCAGAATCAAGATAACGGCGTGGTGTTGTTGCAGGAAGTCCCGATACATCGATACAACATTACGTAATGAAATAAGACCCCATGGTTTGGTGATTGATAGGTGTGTGGGCTGTCTTTCATTTTGACACACAGAACAATGGGGGCTATCCACAATGTAAAGTAATTCACACAGCCTCTTCCCTCTTCTCTCTGTGAGGAGCAGCAGGTTCAGCTTTCAGAACAAAGTAACAAAAAACTAAAATACCATTCATGTTTTTTTAAATATGTCGTGTAGTAATAGATGTATTTATTTTTCTTCTCAAGAGAGTACCAGAATGTGTATTTTATGTTATAATTTCAAAAAATCTCTGGGGGGAGAATCCTGAGAATCCAGACCTTCCTGCAGAGGTTGGGTTTTCAGCATGTCAACTCCTTCACCTGTGGGGAAATTGCAGGATTGGCTCCAGGTCACCCTTTTTATTTACTACAAGACAAATGTGCCTTTTTATTTCATACAGTTCAATTTGGATTTAGACAGGGAAATAATCTAAACCTCACACGTGGCGTTTCACTGTTAAGGGGAGCTTGTATGTAATTACATTGCAAATACTGACTTGAGCCCCACCACTGTATGGGTTAGCCCTGCCATAGATTACCCAACACAAATGCTCTGGAGCCACTGTTTGCGGTCTACAATGACAGAGAAGAGCCTGTCAAGTTTGGCTGTACTCAGCATTGAATCAAAACGCACCATAGCTTTAAATCTTAATAAGTGAGGCGTTTTGATGAACAAGATGGTAATCACCACATTCAGCTGTAATAGGCATGCCAACTTGATGCCGACAACTCTGCTCACGGATGAGTCGATGAGAATAATAAACTGTTAAGAGGCAGTTAGTTACCTTACGTGTGTATAATATTTTTCTTCTTTGTGGGGGTCTGCCCCCAAAAAAACAGTTTCATGTCCTGAGAAAGTCAAATAAGACGGTGTGTAAAACTACACTGCCCAGCCAATAGAAAGTAACCACTTTGATTTAACTAGGCCAGTAGGTAAGGGCTTTCCACTGGAAAATAAGTGGAAAGTACGAGTCGGTACTGAGGGGACGCTGGCGTGTTTTTCGCCGCTCTTCATGCCAACGCTTACTTCTCGTGTCTACCACTCCCTGCCAACAATCTATTTAATTCCCATACACAGGAGAAATATTGTTCTCCTCTGGTTTTGTGTTTCTGCCATCTCCGTTGCTCAGCCGACTATGTTTGGCTGCTGTTTAGCTCTTAGCCTCTGCCATCCTGCTATTAGCAATACGAGCTCACCATCACGCTCTGCTATCAGTGTAGTCCCCGTTCCGGAATTCTCCTACTGGACTCCTCTCTGCCAAACTCCCAGGACTATCCACGAACCCTCCCTCAGTCCGGCCACTCCAACTGGGCTGTTTTCCATCACCGCTGCCGAGGTTCGAGGTCTGGTTTCTGCCGGGCTAATGGTGCTAGCTGCTAGCTGGCTCGCCGCTCTTCTCGTGATGCTGCTCCAATACTCCTCGCTGGAACTTCGTAACTTTTTGTACCACACTATTCCCGACTGCCTTGCCGTCATCAAATCCCTTGGGCTTCTGCGTCGTCCCCGCTACATACACCGGGCATCCAGATGCAAGTTTTTCTACTCCGAAACTCCTATTCCCGCAGTTGTTTCTGACAGACGGTCTGTCGCACGCCGATGTCGTCATCACAACAAACAACGTCATCTGACCAAACCTCCCGTTCGCTCTATCTACCTGAGGTCCCTGGCCTGTGCTGACAATGTGCTGGTTTCTCCCTCCCTGTTCCCCCCAGCAGAGCTGAACAACTATGTGACATTTATGCTGCAGAATACCCGCTCCCTCAACAACAAAGCACTACTCATCCATGACATTATCACTGACAGAAGCATTGACATCCTATGCTTAACAGAGACATGGCAAAATCAACAGGACTTTGTGACACTCAATCAAGCCACACCCCCAGGCTATCTGTACATCCAGAAGCCCCGCTCCCTGGGTCGTGGCGGTGGATTGGCTGTTATCCACCGAGCTGGCATCCTGGTTAAAGAACTCCCAGTACCTACTACCACCTCATTTGAGTGTGTTGTCTTCAAACTGGCTGGGTCTGCTCCGCTCCAGGTTGCCCTCATTTACCGCCCACCTAAAGCTTCCACTACCTTCCTGTCTGAGCTGTCTGAGTTACTCACCTCTCTCTGCTCCATGTCTCCATCAACTCTTCTGCTCGGTGATTTTAACATCCATGTGGACTCGAGTAACTGCACATTCGCTGCTGAATTCCTCTCACTTTTGGACTGCTTCAGCATAAAGCAACATGTCCAGGGCCCCACCCACATCAAAGGCCACACGCTGGATCTGGTGTGCTCTACCGGCTCTCCGCCTCCTGACCTACAGCGCCTCGACCTGGCTGTATCTGACCATCACACCATCCTCTTCACTGTTCCGGTCTCGCTGCCCAGGCAGCATCCTAAACGCACCATTATGTTTAGGAACATTAAGACTGTGAGTGCACCGGCCCTATCCGACCTGATAGCTACCCACATGGCCTCGGGTCCCTCCGACTCCACCGTGGACGGCCTGGTAGCCCACTACAACACCGTCCTATCCCTCAGTCTCAACTCTCTCGCCCCCATTAAAACCCGGACTGTTTCCTTCACCCGCCCTGCCCCCTGGTTCACCGCTGAACTCCGCCGTTTGAAGGCCTCTGGCCGCCAGCTGGAGAGGCTCTCCAAAAAAACTGGCCTCACGGTCCACCTCCTGGCCTTTCGTGAGCATATCAAAATGTATAAGGAAGCTCTCTCCCATGCCAAGACTCACTACTACTCCTGTCTCATTGGTGCTCAGCAAAGCAACCCCAGAAGACTGTTCTCCACCATCAACCGCCTATTACGGCCCCCTGATGCCCCCCAGCCCTCAGGGGCTCCCGATCTATGCTCCAAATTCCTCGACTTCTTCCAGGCGAAAGTCGAGGCCATCCATCAGCAGCTCCTGGTGACTGGCCCTTCCCCTCTACCTGCACCTCAGCCACCTGGTAACGCACCCCAAGCGCCGCGCCTCTCCCACTCCAACCTCTCCTCCTTCTCCCCTGTGGATGCTCTCCAAGTGGCCAAACTGGTCAGCTCGGCCAAGACCTCCACCTGCTCCCTGGACCCCATGCCCACAGCCCTGGTCAAGGACTGCCTACCCACCCTCTGTCCCTACATGGTGGTCATCATCAACGCTTCTCTGGCTTCTGGTATAGTCCCCACCAGCTTCAAACTGGCCTCAGTCACCCCCATACTCAAAAAACCTGGCCTGGACCCCGACGACCTCCAGAACCACCGGCCGATCTCCAACCTTCCCTTCCTCAGCAAAACTCTGGAAAGAGTGGTCGCCGGCCAACTCCATCTGTACATGTCCAACCATGAGCTCTATGAGCCCTTCCAATCCGGCTTCAGACAGCAACACAGCACTGAGACCGCCCTCATCAAGATCACCAACGATCTCCTCATTGCTGCTGACTCTGGCAGCCTCAGCATCCTCATCCTCCTGGACCTCTCTGCAGCATTTGACACCATCTCTCACAACATCCTCCTCACCCGCCTCTCAGACCTCCTAGGTGTCACTGGCACAGCGCTGTCCTGGTTGACTTCCTACCTTCACAACAGGAAACAGTTTGTCTCCATCAGTGGCTCAAACTCACCCCCGGCCCCAGTCCACCACGGTGTACCCCAGGGCTCTGTGCTTGGCCCCCTCCTGTTCACCATTTACATGCTCCCCCTCGGTCAGATCATCCGACATCATGGACTCAATTTCCACTGCTACGCGGATGATACCCAATTGTATCTCAGCACCACTCCATCCTCCCAGCTCCCCCCTCAGTCTCTCATCAACTGCCTGCATGACATCAAAACATGGATGTCTTCCAACTATCTCAAACTGAACAGCAGGAAAACAGAGCTCATGGTTGTGGCACCCAAGGCCCTGCTCCAGAAGGTTGGTGACTTCGTCCTTGAGGTTGACGGCTGCTCCATCTCCCCATCTCCTGAAGCCCGCAACCTGGGTGTCATCCTTGATTCCACCCTTTCCTTCCATTCCCACGTCAAGTCTGTGACCAAGTCGGCATTTTTCCACCTGAGGAACATTGCCAGACTCCGACCGTCACTCTCGGAGTCGGTTGCCGAAACCCTGGTGCATGCATTTGTCACCACACGCTTGGACTACTGCAATGGTGTCCTGTTCGGGGTTCCCAACAAAACCCTGGACAGGCTCCAGTATGTCCAAAACTGTGCTGCTAGGGTCCTCACACACACAAAGCCGTGGCAGCACATCACTCCCACCCTCATCCACCTACACTGGTTGCCGGTCAAGTCCCGCATCACCTACAAAATCCTCCTCCTTACCTACAAGTCCCTCCATGCCCTTGCCCCCCAGTACCTATCGGACATCCTTCACCCACATGCCCCACCCCGGAACCTGCGGTCCTCAGACTCCGGCCTGCTTACCACCCCCCGCACCAAACTGCGAACCTTTGGGGACAGAGCCTTCAGCGTGGCAGCCCCCACCCTCTGGAACGCTCTCCCTGCGGAGATTCGCAACATCCCCACACTCGATGCCTTCAAAGGGGCCCTCAAGACCCATCTGTTTGCCAAGGCTTTCGGCCCCTAAATCGATCTGTTGTTTTGTCTGTCTGCCTTTTGTTTTGTTATGTTGTTTTTTGCCTATTACTTGTAAAGCGACCTTGGGTCCCTTGAAAGGCGCTATATAAATTCAAGTTATTATTATTATTATTATTATAACTGCAGCGATGTATATGTTTTAGCTGAATACACGTTTTTTTAACCCTAACATACCTTAGGGACATGTGTGTCCACTGTGTGGACATTAACTACAGGTCGCGGTACTCCAAGTGTACAGGCATGCAGTTCGGCCCCAGAGCAAAATAAAAATAAGCTGGGGCGCTACATAGATAGCCAGTGCAGGGGCCTTCCACGTGGAAAAAGAACCGGAGACTGACGAGCTTTCCCCGCAGAGATATAAAATGTGCGTAATGTCCACTGAGTGGACATCATTGTCCGTGGTGTGTACAGAATAACATGTCCATATCACGGACATTAATACATAGAGTGGTGTCCATGAAATAGACATTTCAAATAAGTGTTTAAAACGTGCAGAAAACTATTTGAAATGTCGGGAAAAGGGTTGTGAATACAGACCCAGAGCACAGGTGGTGCAGCACCTAACTTTTCAACCCAGGAATACGTGTTTGAAAGGGGGGGGGGAAGTATTGTAAATAGAGGCTATCACAGGCTATGTCAGACATCCATGAAATACACCGGGAAAACCACCTATTTGTACCCGCTCAAAGAGCCCCAAACCACGGACGAAGCAGCTCCAGTATATCGACCTGATATGAGCAAACAGGCTGTCAGGTGCTGATGGAAAGCAGGCGGAAATACATTGATTGTTTTACCCAGGAAGAAGGGTTTACAAGGCGGGTAAAGTGCTCCAGCATCTCTCCCTGACATGAGCAAACAGGCTATGTCAGACATCCATGAAATATACCGGGAAAACCACCTATTTGTACCCGCTCAAAGAGCCCCAAACCACGGACGAAGCAGCTCCAGCATCTCTCCCTGACATGCACACTTCCATAACCTCGCGCACCTTGGGTCCCCGGGCCCCCGAACTTAATCCTCCGTGTGTGTGCGTTTACATTAATGTATATTTAAATATATAAATTAACGCTAACTAGCATGTACGTGTACCATGTATTTACTTTTTAATATTTACTTGCACTATATTTGTCTGTTTGTCTGTATCATTGTGTTGCTGTCACAGTCTGCTTTCTCACTCACCTATTTTCTGCATTATCATTCCTTAGTCACCTGGTAGTCACACCCTGTCTCTCTCTCTCTCACTCTGTTACAACCATCAGCTCCATTAGTATTTAGGCCCACTTCACCTTCACCTCAGTGCCAGATCGTACTTCGCAGCATGCTTGTCTTTCCCGCACTACTCCTCAGATTGCTCTCCCGGTTTCGACCCTGCTTGTCCCTGACCAGCCTGCCTCGCCTGCTCCCTGACCCGTTCTGTACCTGCGACTCCCGTCCTGCCTTCTCCCGGAACCCTCGCCTGTCCCTGACCAGCCTGCCTCGCCTGCTTCCTGACCCGTTCTGTGCCTACGACTCCCGTCCTGCCTTCTCCCGGAAACCTCGCCTGTCCCCGACCAGCCCTTTGCCTACTATCTGCCGTGTTGTCTCCTACCAGCCGATTGCCTCTAATAAAGCTGGTTACCGACTATCTCTGGTTTCCCGTGTTCTGCATTTTGGTCCTCAGCTCGTTTGTGACAGTTGCACTGTTGGAGAAGCCTGTGACCTAAGATTTCCATCGACATAACTACTCAGGGACAGACTGGACAGCATACACCTTTTTCTCTTTAGATAGGACACTTCACACTAAAGTGTTACCTGGGTCACATGACTGGGGGGAGGCAGCTGAGACCCTGGAACAAAGGCAGTTGAAGTGTGAATTCAGCCTTGGCTGAGCTCCCTTTGATAGTTGAAAGGGTTTGACCCATGGGGGGGTAACTGAAGTGTAAATAGTTTGTTTCAACAAACACACAGCTCCAAACATACAGGAACAAAGATCAACCATGTCTGATCCAAAGTAAAATAGCACTACATATATCACAGCACAATGTGAATGTGCAGACAGTTAAAGCTCGGGCTGAGATGTTAACACCATAATGTCTGCTCTCTATGAGACCCCACCTGTGAACATCATTAACTCACTGATATATATATATATATATATATATATATATATATATATATTCTTCTCGACAGATAAAATGCAAAAACGCTGCTCGTTTTTCCCTGGGAGGATGACGGTCACATTCCGCAAGGGTCCGCTGGGATATCTGCGGCAGGACCCCACAGATGCAGCCAGACTTCTCAAAGACAACCCATCTCTACAGGACCAGCATGCACCCGTGAAGGAGGCAGTGGTCAAGCTAAACGCGCTCACCGTAATCCGTATGAGAGGAGGGGATGCTTCTGATAGAACGGAGGTGGCTGGAGAATACATCCTGCAGTTTGGGAAATATAAGGGTAAGTCCTTCCGCTGGCTCCTTGAAAATGACATTGGGTATACCATGTACCTGATCACGAACCAGCAGAAGGAGGAGGCTGCAGGATTGTTCATGGCAGAGGGGAACAGCAAGGACAGCCTTCTGTCTTTTCTGAGCTATGCCCTCAGCTTTGGGAGATCCAGTCACTTCAGGACTATGAGGCGAAGAAGACAGTTGTTGCTGCAGCAGCGTCAGAGGATGAGCAGCTGGTCGGCTTTGGCAATCGTGCCAAAAACACCTGGAGAGACATTTGGGACAGCAGGGATGATGGCTATGCCGCCTTCATAGTGAAGAAGAAATGTGCTGCAGGTACAAGGATGCATAGGCTGCAACAGTACCTGCAGAAGAAGCTGCACCCCCCCTCTGGCTCCACCGCGACACATCCCTCACTTGCTCCTGCTGAGGCCATGGGTGAGTCTGGTTTGTTAGCGTTGTCAGAACTATGCTGTTGAAGTATTGTTTATTAAAACATAGGGAATACACTTCCATGATGTCAGTCGTGATTGTATCCACATTAATTACAGTAAAGACGTTTTGAAGGATGTTCTAAGTCTTGTCTGATTGCATATAGGGATGGATCAAGATGAAGAGCTGGAGCAAGCGATGCTGAGTATCTCTCCTTCTAAACATGTGCAGAGCTGTGAGTGAACATCTTGTCTCTGCTTGTTTTGCCTGAAGATTTAAAATCATGTATAGTTCAGTTCTGTTCAGTTCTGTCCAGTTCTGTTCTGTTCGCTGTTCCTCGTTTTTTTGTACAGCTCAATATATATTTGTTTTTTGCAGCGGTGTCTGCGCCATCATCATCAGCAAGCCCACAACAAGCTCCAAGAAGAAAAAGAGGTTGATCTTTCTGAAAGTTACTGATGAACTCTGGGACCATGAATTCTTTTCCCAAGATGACTTTCCGTCACATGTTGGCCATGTTCTGGTCTGACCATGTTCTGGTCTGTTTGTGCTCTTCTACGTGTTGTCCTAGTGACTATGAATTGAAAGCAGTCATGTTGAGGGTAAGTTACTGCTTTTGTTCTTATTTGGATTGAATGAAAAGTACACATTGAAACTGCTGTGGTCACTAACACTTGAACGCATGTGTTTGCAGTGTGCAAGTTATTTCACCTGCTCAGACTGAGTTGTAATGACTGAATGCTGAATATTAATCCAAACAAAAAGAATGCATGTGTATGAATGAAATGTATTCTCTAAACATTAATATGAGAAACCGTGTTTCACTTTATGAGATCAGCAGGTGATGTTTGGTCTTACTAACATCATTACTTATTTCTATATTGCCATAACATGAATAAACTGACACACGTTTCTATGTTAGTGTCTTCTGCTACCCTCTCTACTGAACTGAAGGCTTCACTAGTAGAAGGTAATGCATTATATTACTGTTTATACATTTAAACCCTGAATCACCTGCATCTGTCCAACATGTTGATGAGTCTGTTGGCCATCCCTCCATGCAGCCCCTGCTCTGCCTGTGAAGACCCTTGTGCCCGTTCCAAAGGAGCTGATGTTTCTGATGCCGGAACCATCCGCCCCGACGCCTACAGAGACCCACATCACTGTTCCAGGTGTGTTTGACTCTTTGCCCCTTGTACAGTTTGCTGACTACGGTGAATATGCTAAGTGTCATACAACATTATTTCTTTATTTTACTGTTGATAATAACGACATGTTTGAATATTTTCTATAGTGGCTCGTGAGATTTCTGCAGAGCCCTCTCAACCGACACTGCACCCACCAGCTGCACCAACGCAAAGTGAGTAATACTAACAATAATAATACATAAATGTTTGAGGCACCTTCAAGTGTTTGAATGTTTCTCATTTGGATGTGTACTTGCTAAAAATCATTTTTCAAAAATCACACACAATCATAATTATTTGCCATGTGTTTTTATTTCTTGTCTGCCTAGGTCAGCCATTACCCAGGCCATCAACGGTCCCCAGCTGTCCTCCTCCTCCTCGTCCTCTTCCTCCTCCTCTTCCTGCCTACAACCAGGATGTCAGTCATTGGAACTGTTCGCCGCAGCAGAGGATCTGGATGAAGATGGAGCTGCAATCCATGGGGCTCTGGCCAGGCTCCGTTCCTGTACGCAACCCTCTGAAGATGGTGTCATTGTGGCGTGGCCCTCCCCAGCCAGAGCTGATTGACAGCATCTATGATTTCCCTTGCGCCAAGTACTTTCAGCTCCATCCCTTTTTCATCTGGAAGCCAGAAAATGACAATTTGATGGGAAGGCTGAGGAACAATTACACTCTGCCGTGTATTGACGGCTGTGCTCAGCCTCAAATTGTCTCTGCTGGTGTTGGTAGGCCTCGTGTGATTGTCAGCACCACCGGACAGTACTACTTGCTGTCTTCAAGGCTCTGCTGCAAAGTCTGCCGGAAGAGGTGGTGTGCCGACAACCCATCCTGGCTGGAAAACTCCCCAAGAGGTTCACCAACCTGCTGCCAGCAGTACTGACTTACAAGAAGGCCATCTGTAAGTCGGTACTGGACGAGCTCCGGCGCAGCGGCAAGTCACCCACTGATATGGCCAAGCAGATCACGGAGTTGATGCACCTGAAATATGAACGTGCTGACCTGGCGTACCTCCTCAGCTGTAAGAACATCATGGACGGTGAGGAAGGAAAGTACGACCAGAAGACAATTACCCAGTTCCTTCGGCAGGAAACCAAGCCGGCTCCCTTTGGAGAGTATGGGGACTCTGATGGCTGGAACGGGATCTCTGTGTCTGCACACTACCTAACGGACTGCCTCCTGCATGAGTACGAACACCAGCAGGGCGCCATCACCAAGTTACTGCAGGGCACCTTTGGACAGGCCTTCCGATCAGACCACACTCGCAAAGTTGCAAGGAAGGTCACCTTCTCATCCGGGACCATGTCATCATATGCAGTGATGAATGAGAACTGGATGATCCTCTCATGGGTGATGGTGCAGTCTGAGACCGAGAAGTCCTTGAAGCCCTTGTACCAGGGGCTGGAACAGCGCTACAGAACTGCAGGCGTGGAAAAGGCACAGTACCACTGGGTAGACAGGTATGTTTGGATCAATATTATTTAATACATACGTTTAATATTTGATGAAATAACAGCTCTCTGCATTCATTTAGCTCATACAGATAATGATACTGTCATGACTGAATACACATGACTGCATGTATCGATTGATAATAATTACTAAAAATAAATATATCACATACAAATAAGTATATTATTGTACAGTGATTGTTATGATTGTTTTAACATTTAAGGCTTTACTCTACTGTATTTATTTCTTTTTTCAGGGATTGCTGTGCAGCTTTTAGGGTGTCAGAGTCGTGTGAAGGGGAGCATCTGAACTGGGATGCTTGGATGACATCTGATGCCATTGCTGCTCAGGCTACCTCCGGGAACGTGCTCAATACATGTGCATCAAGGTCCAACTTCAATGCGAACATGCTCATCAAGCTTGACCTGTTCCATTGTTTGAGGCGGTTGATGCGTGAGTGTGTGTCCGAGCATCATCCCCTCTACAGCTCTTTTGCTCAGTTCCTGTCTGCAGCCTTTTCTGTGGTGGATCAGGAAGACCTGCAGAGGCTTAAAGATGCCTATGCCTTCTGTGGAATCATGCCTGCCAACCCAACAAAGCCTCACACACGTGAGCACTGCAGGATCAGGATCCCACATCCCGAGGAGCTCATTAAGAGAGTGGAGGGAGTTTTCCAGCACTTCCACCTTGCAACAGACCCTAATGGACGCCCTCTCTTCAAAGCGTCTATGCTGAAATGCTGGCGTATTCAGCGGATACACATCGTGCGAGGTTGCCTGAGCGATCCAGAGGTAGAAGGAGGGATCATGTACAGGCATGGAGGAACACTGCAGCTGAACCATGTGCCAGGTGAAGGAGCCAAAGTTCCTGTATGGATCCCCATCAGAGGCACATCCCAGCAGGAAGGCTATCACTTCCACCAGGCTCAGTGGGTCACTGGCACACGTGTTTCCACAGAGCTGTTTCAAGCTCAGGCGATGACAGGTGTGGCGCGGTGGAATTACCAGCGACTGGTGGACCTGAAAAAGCCAGATGTCAAACTTCCAGCAGTCTTTGATCCTGCATTGATGGGCGAGATCAATGCAGTCTCTCAACAGGTGTTTGGGCATGTTAAGTATCCTGCTTTTCATCTCCCTAACAGAGACACTGGAGAGAAGTTTGGCCTGGAGTATGTGGAGCCTGATTGCCGCCCAGTTCCTCTAGACTGGGATAAGCACAGGAGCAAGGCAGACTCTACCCAGGCCCTGGATACACCTCCTCATAGCAGCAACCCCACTGCCCAGTCTGAGCTTCTTCAGCCACCCTCCATCCCCCCAACCAAGCTGTTTCAGTTTCCTGTAAACCCTCCTTCATTGAAACAAGAGGTGACTGCAGGAACGGCTCCGGAGCCTCACACAGAGCCAGGTAAACTTTAGACGCACAGACAAAGTAGTGAATAATCCTTCAGCGTCATTGACTGGATTCCAATCATTTATTTCTATAAAGAACCTTTGTTTTCTTAGACATTAATGAATATCTCTCTTTTGTTGTTATAGAAACCACATGTCTGAAGTCTCTGCCTCTGCTGTCCTCGCCAACTGCGGCTCGCACTGGACCTGTGAAGACTGGTGGGAGGGTGTTTGTGTTGGACCACAAGCGCTGGACAGGCCCTATGAGGCAGGCTGTTGACAACCTGCTCAACAAACACCATGGTCCGAAGGACATGCTGAAGCTTGTGGACAAGGACTATGCTGCTCTTGTGCTTGACTCCTGCACAGACCCAAATAGCATGCTTCACCCAACTACAAAACACCACATTTGTCAGTATGTAAAGCATCTCAGCAAGCTTCTGAACTCCAGCTCCTCCATAAACATCAGCCCGGAGAGGCAGGTCCTCTGGCACTCTCTCACAGAGGGTAGTGAGACCACCAGGGTGCCAGTTGTTACCATGCCTGTTGCTGTTTTCAACCCCACACTTCCTGTTCAGACCCCAGCCACACCTCTGACACTAGAACATGTTGAGAATTTGGTCACAAACATTATGGCCAACCAGCAGCAACAACAACAACAACAACAACAACAACAACAACAACAACAACAACAACAAAAGAAGAAGAAACAGACAAAAAGGTGTCTTTCCTGCGGCCAGCCAAAGGCCCGCTTTGAAAATGATGGCTCTTCCATCCACCACCTCTATATGCAGGGCACTGTCAGATACTTTTACTGCTCCACCAAAGTTTTTAAAACTTATGGTGCTGAAGGTCTGACAGACCCTAAAATGCCATTTGGAGACTTTGCCGAGACAGCTTTCTTTCCGCGGGAACTGGAAGCTATGAAGCAAAGGGTGGAGGCGAGAGTCCAGCTAAAAAGGAAGAACACTGAGCCAGAGCACAAAGGTCGAAAATGCGGATTTTGTAGAAAGGAACTCAAGCAGGGCCCAAACAGTCCTCACATACACACAGGATTCCCAGGAGTAGCAGGGAAGTATGTGTACTGTCCTGCTAAAGTGTTATCCCTCTACAGGGATCAGGGCATGGAGAAGCAGATGACCTGGAAGAACTTCAAGGAGTCTGATTTTTATGAGGCAGAAAAAAAAAGATGGGAGGCTGACAAGGGAAAATGACGAGGTTTTTTTTTCATGAATAGGGATATCACTTCTGTTGTTTTCCTCCTGTGTGTCTGTTAATGCCAAATTGTCATCCTGTGTGTTTTAAAACATTTACATTATTTCATTCTCTATTTACTACTGCTTTATTTACTTTTTTATATTTACTTTATTTAACAAAATATTATTTACTTTATTTACTTCTACCTTATTGTGTTACTTATATATTATATGTTTTGTACATAATCTACTGTGTTTCTGTTGTTTACAATAAAGATGTTTTCTTGATTAATATCTACATGTCTCATTCATAAGTAAATTATTTATACTACATGGTCCATATCTTAAATATAAATAATACCTTCGGAGTTTTTCTTTTGAAGGTAATAAATAAATATAAACACAATAACAGTTACTATAACAAATTAGGATTCACATTTCTTGATTCATAGATAGCTCTTTATCTTTGATTATGTATCACAGACTTTGCCCCAACCGGGTGTCGAACCTGCGAACAGAAGAAATGTCAACTGGCTAAGACAGTGGTTCAGCACCATGGACAGCATCAGTAATGCTGCGATTTTATTGGCTGTCACTCTATGCCACCTAAGCACGTCTTGCCCCCGCGAAAGAGCAGCGCTTAACTCACTGCGACACAGGGTCGCATAGAGTTGCCTGAGAAAAACGTCTCATATATATGCTGCTATGTCTATCAACGGGACATTTTCCTGTCTTTTCCGCGATCAAAACGTACAAACGACACATCAAATCACATCTACAGACCAAGACGAAGAGAATGGAAGTACTCCCAGACTCCTAGCGTGTGAGAAACGTGTGCAAAGTCTCCGAAAAAAGACACCCTGAATTCCGAAAACAGACACCCTGAATTCACACTTGTAAATGTACTACTTTTTAATATAATCACACAAATTATGTGTTTTACATTTAATAGTTACAAAATGAATAAACCTATTATACTAACTACAATAATCAACTTAAAATATGGAGAGTTTGAGAAGAGTTTCGAACACGAAACTCATGGCTTTATTAGAAGGGTTAGGGTTAGGGTTAGGGTTAGGGTCCCCCCCCCACAGGAAGTGGGACCCTCGGTTTTGATGTTGTCAAAGGTCGCAGGGTCCCCCAATTTGGCAGGCGGGTTCCACACATGTTAAGCAACACACTCTCAAAGACTTGGAGTGCCAAGCACATTTTTTCAATTTGCTCTCTCTTCTTCAGCACAAGCCTCTCAGACTCTTAGCTTCAGTCAGGATTATGTGAGAAATTTGACATTTTATTGAAAAAAAGATTCTGGATGGGTTACAGTTTACATACTTCAGATTCCTCATCTGAGCCCTGTGAAAAAAATATCTCTTTAGCCCTTTTCAAAGTGCTTTAAACACTCATGCAGCACTGCACCTTCTCAAAAGGCCTTAACGGAAGGTTTTGTTAAATTTTAAGCCATAACCTTTGACATTTAATTGCACCAGAGGCCTAAATCTGCATCTGCTCTCCGAGACGGTTCAAGTGACATCAAGCTCAAAGCGGTCGGACCTTCCTAAGTGGCAAAAACAGTAGCGTATACCATCCACAAGTGACCTTTGACCTTTGGAGCTTTGTTACATTTCAAGCCGTAACCTTTGACATTAGGATCAGCAGACGCATCATTCTGCATGTACTTTTCGAGCCGGTTCTAATGATAGCAAGCTCAAAGCGGTCGGACCTTCCTTTGTGCCGTAAGTACTTTCCAAAGTCCTTTAAACAGATCTCAACCTCATGGGAAGTGGGACCCCATATTGATGTATGGACACCAGGAAGTGGGACACCATATTGAAGTATGGACACCCCTACATGGCAAGTGGGATGCCATATTGATCTGTGGAAACCCCTACATGCGAAGTGGGATGCCATATTGATGTATGGACACCCCTACATGGGACGTGGGATGACATATTGATCTGTGGACACCCCTACATGGGAAGTCGGATGCCATATTGATGTATGGACACCCCCCCCGCAGATAGTGGGATCCCATATTGATCTGTGGACACCCCTACATGTGCAGTGGGAAGCCATATTGATCTGAGGACACCCCCCCCCCACAGGAAGTGGGACACCATATTGATCTGTTGACACCCCCTTGCCCCACCCCCATGACTATAGCGCCACCTAGGGTCCGATACACGCATGCACCATGGCAGCATCCCACTTCAGGAGTCATACAGTGAAAGTGGACAGAATACTGCCCTGGTTATCCCTTAACCTATTAGTAACCGGTCTAGTAATATGCTGTGGTCAACAGTGTCAAACGCAGCACTGAGATCTAATAATACTAACACTGAAGTTCTGCCACTGTCTGTGTTTAAGTGGATGTCATTAAAGACCTTTACAAGAGCAGTCTCAGTGCTGTGGTTTGGACGAAAGCCTGACTGGAACACATCGAAACAGTTATTTAAATGCAAGAAATTACTCAACTGTTGAAAAACAACTTTTTCAATGATTTTACCTAGAAATGGGAGGTTTGATATGGGCCTGTAATTGTTCATTACTGAAGCATCTAGATTATTCTTTTTTAAAAGCGGTTTAATGACTGCAGTTTTCAGGGCCTGTGGAAAAATACCTGAGTGAAGAGATTTGTTTACTATATGAAGTAGATCTGAGGCCAAGGCAAAACATCTTTGAAAAATCCTGTTGGAATAATATCAAGGCAGCAGGAGGAGGATTTCAGAAGTTGTATAATGCCCTCTAGGTTTTTATCATTAATCTGATGGAATTGTGTCATGGTGTTTGAATTGATGTTAAGTGGACACAGAGACAACACATTTGCTGTACCTGATGCAGAGGCACTGACTGCTTGTCTGATTTTCTGAATTTTGTCAGTGAAAAAGGAGGCAAAATCATTGCACGCCCTGGTGGATAGAAATTCAGAGGCTACTGACACTGGGGGGTTAGTTAGTCTTTTCGACGGTAGCAAACAAGGCACGTGCGTTGTTTTTGTTTTTGGTTATGATGTCAGAGAAGAACGATTGTCGTGCGTTTTTCAATTCCAAATTATAAAGGCCAAGTCTCTCTTTATAGATTTCAAAGTGCACCTGGAGATTTGTTTTTCGCCACCTGCGTTCAGCTTTTCGACATTCTCTTTTTTCTGTTTTCATGGTCATGGCCTTTCTCCATGGAGATATTTTCTTCCCAGTCACTTCCTTTACCTTAGTTGGAGCAATGGCATCTATAACATTTTGAATTTTTGAATTAAAATGATCTACTAGCTCATTTACTGAGATGTTAGCAGGGGCAAGTGTGGAAGAAAAATTCTGAGTAAACATTTCCCTAGTATTTTCAGTTAAATATCGCTTTGTGGTTACCTCTTTTTGAACATTTTTGTGAACAGAAATAGAGCTCTCAAAGAAAACACAGGAATGGTCAGAGTGCAACATCAGTCACCACAACCTTAGAGATATTCAGACCCTTTGAGATAATTAAGTCCAGAGTGTGCCCCTTATTGTGCGTGGGCTCCGTCACATGCTGAGACAGTCCATAGCTATCAAGAACACAAAACAGATATGTTGCCCCTCTGTCCTGGGGGTTGTCAACATGGATGTTAAAATCACCAACAATGACTAGATGGTCAAAGTCAATACACACGATAGACAGCAGTTCAGTAAAGTCATCGAAAAAGCTTGCACAGTATTTGGGTGGTCTATAGATATTTAGGAACAGAGCTCGAGAGAAGCATTTCAGCTGAATGGCCACATATTCAAAAGAATCAAAGTTCCCATAAGATGTCTTCCTGCATTGAAAGGAATCATTGAACAGAATAGCAACTCCACCCCCTTTCTTATGCATTCTTTCCTGACTCATAAAACTAAAGTTGGGAGGGGTTCATTCGATAAGAACAGCTGCACTGTTATTTTGTTCAATCCAAGTTTCTGTTAAAAACATAAAATCGAGATTGTGCTCAGTGATAAAATCATTGATTAAACATTTTTTTCCTGCCAAAGACCTGACATTTAATAAAGCTAGTTTAAGTTCGTTAAACACACTATCAGTCAGATATTGAGTGACAAGCTGTGGCTGACATGGAATCACAGCTAAATTAGATAAACTGAACTGAATCGGTGCCAACCCTCTGTATCTCCTTCATGTGTTCAACGATCTCCAGGAGGGTGTGCGAGGGTCAAAGGGTGAACGGAGTATCCTCAAAGGCGTTAACAGGGGGGGGGGGGGTGACGGGCAGTAGAGACTCCTCCATGTGTCTCATTTGTCTCCCATAATCAGAACATTCCTCAGGCGGGTGCAGTGATAATTCTTCAGGGTTTTCTGCACGATGTGTTGTGTCTTTCTCCTGTTTTGATTCCTCTTGCCGCTTGTTTTCCAAGATGGCGCCAGTGTGTGTGGCCTGCCGTCTGCCGATGCTTACGCTGTGTGTTTTTGTACTGTTTTTGTCATGTTTAATGCAAAATGTCAACTCTCTACTGGTGTACGATCGCCAAACACTGCTGGACCTTCGGTTTTTTGCCATTATTCCAGCAAAGTCTACTCGTGGTGGAGATAAAACGCTGCCTCCGCTTTTAACGGGGGGAGCAGTTTACCTGTGCCGCACCCCGGCTCCACCTACCCGCTGTAAACGCCACCGCCGCCGGGGAAAACGCAGTGGTCGACTGGTGAGAACGAAGGCTTCTTCAGCTCATCTTTTCTCTCATACTGAGTATGAGCCTCGTCTCTCTTTTTTGAGGCGCTTCCTGGACCCTGTCGACGCCTGGCTGGTACCTGTCGTCGACCCGGATGAGGCATTCCTGCACCGCGTGACCTGCTCCCCTCGTCCCCGCTGCCGTGGGGTTAATCCGCATAACCTGAGGTCTCTGTGTCGGGCTCCCCGGACCTCTAACGCCGCCAATCTGCCGGCCCCTGCCAGGTTTGGCCTGGTCAATGCAAGATCGCTAACAAACAAGACTTTTGTCCTAAAGGATTTCTTCACTTCCAAGGGCTTGGATTTCCTCTTCGTGACTGAGACATGGCTCAGTATTGGTGAGTCCAGTGCGCTTACCGAACTTGTACCGCAGCATTGCTGTTATTTTAACTCTCCGCGGACGTCAGGCCGAGGTGGAGGTATAGCAACTGTTTTTAAGAGTGACTATAAATGCCAGCAGCTTTCACTGACATTCTCACCCGGCAGCTTTGAACTGAGCGTGTTCGAGCTTGGTCGCTCTCACACAGTGCTGTGTGCTGTGGTCTATAGACCTCCCAAATACAATAAGGGATTTTTAAACGATTTCTCTGACTTCTTGGCTGAAATTATGCCAAAATATGATCGTGTTCTTATTGTTGGGGATTTTAATATTCATGTGTGTTGCCCCGACAAAGCTATGGCAAAGGACTTTTTAGACCTTGTTGATTCCTTTAATCTTGTGCAGTCTGTGTCTGGCCCAACGCAGGAACGCGGACACACACTTGATCTTGTTTTATCTTATGGTTTGCCTGTTCTTAACCTGGAGATTTGTGACGCCTTTTTCTCTGATCATATGCCTGTATTATTTGATGTGAGTCTTGCTTGTGAAACGGTTAAACCGCGCGCTGCTCCTCGGCGCGCTCGTATGATTAACCCCTCCACTGCTGGTCAGTTCTCTGTCGCCTTTAAACAGAACTGTGTGAATCGGGAACCTATGTCACCTGAAACGGATGAGCTTAGCTCATGGTTTCACTCTACTTGCAAAGCTGCCATAGACACTGTTGCTCCTTTAAAAACCAGGCAACCTAAAACTAAATCTGAGCCTTGGTTAAATGACACGACTCGGGCTGTCCGACAGGATTGCCGTAGAGCTGAGCGTAAATGGAAAAAGGACAAACTGCAAGTTTCATTTGAAATGTTGAGGGAGTGTTGGCGTTTCTATCAGATCACTGTGAAAGAGGCAAAAAGCAAACTTTTATCTGACATCTTTCTGTCAAATCGTCATAAGCCACGTGTTCTGTTCCAGACTATTGATTTGGTCCTTAATGCCCCCCAGAATAGCTTTATAGAGACCTCTACCGCGGTCTGTGAAGATTTTCTTCACTTTTTCATTAATAAGGTAAATTCCACTAGAGCTCAAATCTCTGCGCCTGCAATTGACCCCTCAGTTCCTGCACCGTGTTCTGCTGTCTTTAATCAGTTTGAGCATGTAGCTCTGTCTTTTGTACAGGAGATTGTCTCCAAGTTAAAGCCCTCTGGTTCTCCAAATGACCCTGTCGCGCCTCGACTTTTTAAAGAGGTTTTCCCCACTGTTGGACCATCTGTGCTGGCAGTTTTAAACAGCAGCCTGCTCTCAGGGAAGGTCCCCGAAAACCTGAAGCATGCAGTAGTGCAACCTCGTATTAAAAAACCCAGCCTGGATCCCACAGTTCTGGCTAATTTTAGGCCCATTTCCAAAATGCCTTTCATGTCAAAGATCCTGGAGAAGATTGTCTACAGTCAAATTATGTTTTTTCTGGAAGAGAACAACATACTGGAGGTTTTCCAATCTGGTTTTAAAACTATGCACAGCACTGAAACAGCGCTTTTAAGAGTCTTTAATGACATCCTTTTATCTACTGACTCTGGGGACTGCGTTGTGCTCCTACTTATTGACTTAACTGCTGCTTTCGATACAGTCGACCATGACATCCTGATCTCCCGCTTGGAGAAGTGGGTGGGCATTGAGGGAAAAGCCCTGGAATGGTTTAGGTCATATTTGAAGGACAGAACCTTCTCTGTCAGCCTTGGTGACTCCGAGTCATCCTCTGCTCCACTCCTGTATGGGGTCCCACAGGGCTCAGTATTAGGCCCCCTGCTATTCTCCCTCTATTTGCTCCCTCTTGGGTCCATTTTTAGAAAGCATGGCATCGCATTCCACTGCTATGCTGACGATAGCCAGATTTATGTCCCTCTAACAAAGAAGGGTGGTTACTTAATTAGCCCACTGATAAAGTGCCTAGATGACGTAAAGGCCTGGATGGCGTGCAATTTCCTTAAACTCAATGAAGGAAAAACAGAAGTAATGGTTTTTGGTAGCACCACTGACACCACTTCTGTAGACCTGGGTTCCTTGCATCAGTACACCAAGCCCACCGTTACAAACCTTGGTATTAAAATGGACCGTGAACTCAAACTTGAGAGTCAGATTAAGTCGGTGGTAAAAACGAGCTTTTATCACCTGAGGCAGCTAGCCAAAGTAAAACCTTTTCTCTCCAGACAGCAGTTTGAGACAGTAATCCATGCCTTTGTTACCACCCGGCTGGACTACTGTAACTCTATTTACATGGGGGTCAGTGGGTCCTCCCTCGCACGACTGCAGCGGGTGCAAAATGCCGCAGCAAGGCTCTTAACAGGCACACGGAAGTATGACCACATTTCCCCTGTTTTAGCTTCTCTCCACTGGCTGCCAATTTATTTTAGGATCCATTTTAAAATTCTTTTATTTACTTTTAAATCCCTAAATGGCATGACGCCACCATACCTTACTGAGCTGCTACAGCATTACACGCCGAACCGCCCTCTCAGGTCAGCGGACCAACTGCTCCTGAATGTGCCTAAAACCAGGTCTAAGCTCAGAGGGGACCGTTGCTTCTCTGTAGCAGCTCCCAAATTGTGGAACGCTCTGCCCCTGGAGATCAGACAGGCCTCCACACTGCCTGCTTTTAAATCGCTTCTTAAAACCCACCTCTTCTCCTTAGCGTTTTAACATTTGGCGTTTTAACATCTTTCAGTGTTGCTTTTTTGCTTTTAAATTGTTTTTTGTTTTTACTTGTACTTGTTTTTATGCTTTGTTTTATCTATTTGCCTGTACAGCACTTTGGTCTGGAGGTTTAAAGTGCTCTATAAATAAAGTTGTATTGTATTGTATTATTGTCCTTGGCAGAGGGAACAGATTGATGACGCAGGCAGTTGAATATGTTAGAGATAAACAATTTCACTCCTGACTTGTTCAGGGAAACTCCATTTGCCTTGAAAAGATGTCTGCGATCCCAGAAAAAGTTAAAATTGTCAATAAAATGGACAGAATGGTCAGTACAGACAGTTGAAAGCCAGGTGTTCAGTGCAAACAATCTGCTGAATCTCTCCACTCCCCTTCTGACTGGCGGTAGAGGGCCACTGATGAACACCTCTGCATTTAGAGAGCTGACAGTTTCCAACAAACATTTAAAGTCTTCTTTCAGCACTTCTGACTCTTGTTTCACAACATTATTTGTTCCAATGTGTAGTACCACATTCTTCACAGTTGGATGTTCAGCCCCAATATGCAGGATCTTCTCAGCCAAGTCAGAGACCACATCCTTGGGAAAATAGAGTACTTTGGTGTTGTTCTTACTACACAGACCTTTTACATCTCTTACAGCAGAGTCACCCACAATCAGAGTTTCAGGCCCAGTCGTTAGCTTTCCCATAGCCTTTTACTTTTGGAGTAGCTATTGGTCCTTACCCTGCTGTGTGAAGAGGACAGGTTATCCAGGTCATCAGAAAGAGATCTCCGGTTCTCGGTCAGCGGAGCGTATCTGTTCTGGATTGGCACACTTGGTGGTTTAGGAGGATTGTTTGTAATTCTCCCTTTAGCAGCTGTCCACTGCTGTTTCCTAGTATGCATAGGGGTTGAAGAGGCGCTCTTCCTGGGTGATAACAATGCAGGCCAGCCGGTCGCATCACAGATTTCAGAGCGCTGGGCCCTGCCTGTTATCCGTCCTCCCAAATCCCATGGAAATGATTTACTCTTAGGCTTTGCACCCAGAGAGTTCCAGGGAGGACTACCACTTGTAGATGTATTACCCGGTACACAGCCCTCCTGTTCCTTGGAATCCTTGTAGCTGCTAACTAGCTGTGAGTTAGCATACCCTTCTCCATTATTTTTGCAACACTGGTAAAGTGGTGTCATTCCCACGACATAGTCCATTCACTTCCACGTTAACTTCCAACCGTTGCACTTTCATTTCCAACACATCGATCTTCTGTATAAGTTTGTGGAAGTCATCTGTAGAGAACGGAGGCATTTTGCTACCAACTAGCATGCAGTAGCCTACCAGGCTTTAGCTGTTGCTAGGCCACACTACTGTAAGACTGAGGTCGTCGTAAAAATGTTGAAATATGGCTGAAACCCTCCGTCTATTTACGAAGATGAACTGTCCCAGTGATAAGTTAATGTCCAGGAGCCGCTGCTCGAAGTTTTCAGAGAATAAGAATAGGAAAATCAGCATAAAAAGTAAGCAGAGGCAGGAGCAAGCAGAAAAGCGTCTGCACTGTAAGAAAGATAAGATTAGAGATAGGAATAATATTATCATATTCATACAGACAAACATCGATGAGACAGTTAATTAATGTACTTATTGCAGCAGTCTGCATTCATTTGGTACCCCTGCTGGTCTAAGAGTGAGACAAACTCATTCAGTTATTGTTCAGTTAAAATTCATTAAATGATGTCTGCCACCTTATATTTATATGTAAGGTTTTACTGATGTGCCACAATAATGTCACCAAATGTTATTGAGTTAAAATATCAATATTGTGGCTTACCAAGTTAACATTGATTGATATGACTGCGATTAAATCAGCATATACTTCTGCCAGGGGATGCCACCCCTGAAATTCTCCTGCCACCCTCTTGCCACCCCATGAATATTTTTCTAGATCCGCCCCTGTTGTGCAGATTAGTTTATTTCAGAATAATATATATGATATATTTTATAATGATTGATCACGAAAGTGTTCTCAAAGCCGGTAATGGTGCAGCTAGTTTGAATGACTTTGTATACTGCAGGGTAGCTTGTGGATTTACTCCAGGTGGAACTAAAGTCTGATTTAACACTTGATTATATTTCACATCATTCATCCACATCTGTAAAGTAACTAAAGGGATTAAACACATGTAGTGGAGTAGAAGTACACCATGTAGGCTACCTCTGAACTGTAGTGGAGTAGAAGAACAGAGTAGAAAAACATTTAAATACTTAAATAAAGTACAAATATCTCAAAATTGTACCCAAGTATAGTTCTAGTTGAGTGTATGAACTCAGTTACTTAACACCACTGGCTATACAGATAGAAAGACTAAGCCTTGCACAGAGGCATGAAAATACATTTTTTTCTCAAAATGCTCAACAGTGCTGCCAAAATTATAAACCGACTGCTACACAATTAAAATGAATGCTCTTATATATTTCTATTAAATGTGACTCTTTAGCGTTTCTGTTATTATTACCACTGCTGCTTTAGTTGTTTTAGTTGCTCTGTCTGTTCGCATTTGGAAATCTCATGATTTATGGGCCCGCGAAGGAGAGGCCCAGAGAAAACAACATCTATCTTGGAACTGCAATTACTTATCTTAAAGAGATTGCACCATCATACTTGTTTGGGAAATAATTGTCCTCGACTCCTAGAGATGACGTGCATGACTAACCCTGACGTCTGTTTATCTCCTTTAAGGACATAGGCTGCTTCAGCCATAAAGTTATTGTTCCCATTCTGTGACCGGTCAACACTAGGTCACAGATGGTCTGTTGTTGTGGGTGCACTGGGACACTTCCTTCTTTGTTGTTTGTGGACTCCAAGGTATGAAATCTTCGAGGCCATAAGTGATGGAGGCAAGTGGACTCAGTGTGCCCAACTGTCTAAACTATCTTATCAAAATATGTTGATCACTCTCTGTGAAACCAGTTAAATGGGCTAACGAGAGAGAGGCGCTGCAGAATTGACGTGGCAACCCACCCGTGCAGTCTCACCGTGACTGCTGTGACTTGTGATGTGAATCCTTCGGCCGTAACTCCAAATAAACCATCAGTGTTTGACATCAAAAGCTCCTGCTCTACCGTGTCTCCTTCCTGAGTCGGTGACTCCTATTGCAATTGCTACACAGAAGTTTCCTCCACAATACTCCTTTTAAAAAAAAAAAATTCTCAATTCATTTAGCACATTTAATTACGCACACAATAAAGACCTCAACAAATAAAATTGATCCTGGCTTAACCAGCGACCTTTACTCTATTGTTCATAAGCTCAGTAGTTTAACAACTATTAGAATTGTAGTAATGTCTGTAGACCAATTGTACTAGAAATCATTTGAAACAGTTTAATAAAGAATGTTAAACTATAGTTAAAAAAAAACTGTAATTGAACTTCAACTTATATCAATTATCTGATTCCAGTGGCCAGTTGGAATAGACAATCAACAAAGTTTCCATTTTGCAGCAACAGCGCAAAAGGTTTCAACCAAAATTAGTATTATGTCTGAGTCTAGTTCTGTCTTGCTTTGTGTCGGAATACGTTCAATACATTACGTTTTTTATTCATTATTACCATACAATACATAGATTAAGTATAAATGAAACAAATAATACAACATTGACCTAATTGAGCAGACAGATTTTTTTTTTTAACCCTGATCTCCTCAGGCCGGTATTTATGACCAGCAGTGATGCCTCTGATGGTCTCAGGGTGTGAGACAGATGCAGGACATAAAAACACTCTTTTGCTTTTTATTTTCATTTTTGCAGCACATTTATACTATAATATATAATTTTGCTTTACATCTTTACATTATTTATTTTTTTGTTCCAAGTCATTTACTTTTGGTGAGATAACTAAAGTTTAGTTCATTTAACCCTGGCTATGGACTGATTCATTATTAGTTGTTAAAAAGAATACACAAGACGGCGGGTAGGAAAACCAATATAGAAACAATTAGACAAACAAACATGAACTCGCAACAAACATCAGCGTGACAGCAAAGCTCATCCAACTTAATTTAATCCGAATAGAGAGATTTCAGAGGAGGTAGGGAAATATCTGTTTAATATGAGTACCTTCTTACTCATATATACTTGTACAAGTGCTAAGAACAGAATCTGTTGAAGAGCAATAACTAAATTATTCTCAATCAACAACCACTATGCCAATTTAGTGGTGCTTTGCTCCCCCCGATCCGGAGAGCATAGACTTTTTATTTATTCAGTACCTTTTCTTCTCC
Source organism: Harpagifer antarcticus (assembly GCA_902827135.1). NCBI lineage: Eukaryota > Metazoa > Chordata > Actinopteri > Perciformes > Harpagiferidae > Harpagifer > Harpagifer antarcticus. Next base: position 4,799,747 of record CADEHL010001005.1, read on the forward strand.
AACAACAGTCAAATTTAACAACCCATCAGTACATTACAACGATGAAATATAGCGCTATGTCACATTCTCGTGTACCACCCTTCCCATTAATGATTAATTAACCTATATTTTGATGTGTGGATCCCGGTCAGACACCCAGTTTCTCCAGCAAGTAGGAAACTGCGGCGCAGACAAAATAAATGCTTTTAGACCGCAAAAAATCGGCAATGGTGTGAGGAAAAGATATATGACACTCTGTGCTTTTCTTCCTCTCTTGCCTGCGGCCCCCGCAGGGGGGGTAAAATCACACACACACTGCAGCAGCAGCAGGCAGATCCGAGGCGATGCCTGCTGTTAATTTAACCGGTTGACCGCTGAAATCTCCAGAATTCGGCGATTTGTTTCAATACAAATCTATCACATTGCTCCTAATGCAGAAGTCCACTTTACTGATGCTCTCTTTAAGGTCTCTCCGAATATTTGCTGTGTGTAATTGTCTGGTAATTTAATTCCAAAAAACACACACAGAGGAAATCAGTCAAAATCGATATTCCTAGGTTATCATTACCCCCAAATATTCTTATTGTTTTTTACATGAGCTGTGTTTGCTCTGAAGGCACTTGCCCAGCAGCAATCACAGGGAAAATCGGCCAGGACGAAGTCCCCTAGACACCGATTCCCCAGGTTATCATTAAAACCCCAAATGTAAAGAGTAGAGAAACCAAAATAAAATTGCAGCCGCTCAGTTTCACAGGTAATTTTTTATGATACCGTCAATCACAGATTCTGGTAAGGCAATGTCCAAATATAGATTTGAAATTACACTTACCAGTTCTGAAAATCTTTTGGTATCCTGTCGACAACGCCAATTTGTGGAGAAAACTTCTGTAGCAGCAATGCAGAGCCAAAGCTCAGGAAAGGATGGAAGCAGGAGCGGCTTTAGTCAAACACTGATATTTATTGAGAGTAGAATACGGCCGGAGAGATCACAGAGCATTTCACACTTTACATGTGAACTACCAAGCAAACTCTGAAGACACAAAGAGTAGAAACATGCATTCTAGAGAGAATTACCAGACCTTGGGACAAAGACCCATCTGTATTCCCAACTCAAATGAACCAAACCCCTCACCCACAGGAAGGCAGAGGACCTCTTGACCTGTGTTCTCCACACATTACAGATAGGAGCTGCGATTTAACACAAAGCATATGTTTCTAATTTGACAGGTTTCTCAGAAAAGCTGAGAAACTCAAGACACAAAGAGATCGGATTAAAATATTCTCTGACAAATACTTAATTATATAAAAGAGAGAGTACTTCTGTGCTGCCTCATGGTGTGCAGGAGGTTATAGATATCTTCAACAGGAAGTGCTCACAGAGACGGTGTGTCTGACAGCGAGCATTCAGAGGACGAGAGATCCAGCATCTTGTGTGTGGTGATGTGGTTTAGGAGGTCAATAGGTGTCACAACACTCACCACCATCTGCCTCTGACAAGTTGACCCATCAGCCCCATCTGGAGAGACAGAGTAGACTGAAGTTACACTGACAATACTCTCTAAAAATCCTTAACAACAATATCAGCCTATACAAGCACATTTAAAGTGGACAACATTATCAAAATGAAGCAGCAATTGTATCACCTTCACACCCAAAACCATCACTACTGATCAGCTCAGGATGTGTGTTGCATGTTGTCATCCCTAATCTACCATCTACAATTAAACAAATGCAAAATTCCAAAGAAAATGCTTTCCGGCCAATGATTTTCTTTTAAACCATATATGGACACATCAAATAAACTGAGAATTGAGTTAGTACAAAAAACCGTTTCCTTCAACATCTAAAAACATGATTCTGCACAGTGGAGCTTAAGTAGGCCTAAGTAACAAAAGAGGAAATGTCTCTTTTTTTCTAGGGGAAGGGAGACTTTAAAATGAATATGTGAGTTTAAAGGCACTTTATGGATTCAATCAGTGTGCGAAAGGCTCCAGGCTTTTTCAAACACAGCAACAAATGTCCCTGTTTTAAGATTTCAGCCACTAGGTGGAGTCCACTGGCCTTGCCTGGCCTGGGCATTCGGGGCTAAAGCCCCGAATGTTTTTTCTGTAGCCCCGGACATTTCTCCCACAATAATATAATACATTGACCGTGCTTTACGTGAACTTCATCATGACACAAGAGAGGACGGTAGGATTGTAATTTCCCGTGTTCAGTGAATGCAACAGAAGCATGACACCAGATCAATCAGAGAGTTGTGTCATTCAAGCTCGGCTCTGTGTGTGTGTGGCAATAGCGCATTTCGTGTGATCGAGAGAGAGAGAGAGAGAGAGAGAGAGAGAGAGAGAGAGAGAGAGAGAGAGAGAGAGAGAGAGAGAGAGAGAGAGAGAGAGAGAGAGAGAGAGAGAGAGGAGAGAGAGAGGGAGAGGGGAGAGAGGGAGAGAGAGGGGACCGGTGCCAGCAGGGACCGTGTTGTTAGCATCTGGTTAGCTATAACGGACATAAGGAACTGTTTGTTCCACAACAAGCTGGAGGAGGGTCCTCTCCTCTCAGGCTGAGAGACTCAGGTGAGCTAAAGGACTCTCTGAGTGTTTACTTTAGATAGTTCACTTCTTGCATTCACACCTAATAGTCCGCTTCTCTGGTGCGCACCAGACGACAGTTTGTTACATTGTTTCATTTTTCAGAAGGTTCGGTTTGCGTTCACACGGGCAAAACTCAAACGGACTATGAACTTTAAACACAAGTCATGTGCACGGAAATGCTGTTCAACAATTGGTGAGACATTAAGGGGGTAAAAACGCAAATCCCGGCAATTTCTACCGGAGCCTCCGCCATGGAGCATCAATCTGGAGATCAACAGACACTAGCGGCCCGCACATATTATTATATAATCAGACAAGGTCCGTTAAAAAACATTATAACATAATGAGAGACGTTCTGCAGTAAGGAGGGGCGTTTCACCGACAACAGGTGTTCTTACTTTTATGTAGTTGACGGAGCATTTTTACTTTACACGACACTGTTCAACACTTAATTCTGTTTCACTCTTTAAATTAACAACCGCGGATGTCTTGAAAGACTTCAAGGGTTCACTTCAGAGGTCTCGGTCTGCGTTCACACCGACCCAAATGAACCGCACCAAGCGGCTAAACGCACCAGGGTTAGATTCAACCGGACTATAAAAGGCTGGTGTGAATGCGTCGTTATCTCAGTGGGTCTTAAACGGTTTGGTCACAAATTATTCAAAAGATTATATCCGCGGCACACCTTCATATGATCATTATAGTCTATATGACAGTAAAACAAGAATAGAGTTTAAAAGGGGAGTGATTTGTAAAATATCCATAAAGAAAATCTGTTTACAGTTCTGTTTCATATGGGTGTTGAGAGATGTATCCATAGATCTCTTAATGTTGCTCTCAAAGTGCACTATATTGATGCTTTTAACTTCAATATTTAAAAACAATCTTCCCGGGGGAGCATCCCCCCGGACCCCCCTGGAGGAGGTGAGGTCCGCCCCCCACTCATAAAAAATAACACTTTACCCCTACCTATATGCCGTGAGCTGATTATCGAGCCTTTATTGTAACAGTCGCGGCTGTACTGTGTGTGCGTGTGGGGAGTGTTGCAGTAGAAAATTCCACTGTAGCGCCGCCACTGTGGGCTAAGCCCCGAATGTTTTCAGGTCCAGGCGACGCCCCTGGTGGATTCCTTTATCAACCCATCTGTGCTGAGTTGCAGAAAAGCAATAAGCTTACCAACCTAAACAAAATAGTATCTTACTCTGAGCCGCATCATTCACCACCAGGGCGAAGGGGTTGGTTTTGAGAATGTGGGACAGCTTGCCCAGGTTATCTGTCAGGTGGAGCTGGGAGAACAAGTGTAGGGAGTACATCATGTAAATATGTTCACTTTGAATGCATGGAATGTTTTAGTATGCTAAACAATGTGTTTCTACGGACCGACCTGTTTGTAATGCTTGCAGAGCACCTTGCTGACAGCATCTGAGAGTTGGACCTCTCCGGCCGTCACAAAGGACAACATTGTTCCCAGAGTCACCATCCCCTGGATCACACTGTGGAAACACACAAACAGATAATCTATTAGCTATGACACAATTCCTATGGCTTTACATGAGGGGTGTAAACTGTCTGTACAGGTATAATGATATCAGTATTCTGATTAAATGTTCGGGACATTTCTGGAAGTCAAGTGTAGACGTAGGTTTACAAATCAGAAGTGCACATTCAAAAAGAGAAAGCGGTACCACTTTACAATAAGACTACCCTTATAAAGGATTCATAAAGGGTTTATGATTAGGTTATTAATTAGGTTGTAAACACTTTATTAATCATTAAGAACCATTTATTAACCAGTTCTAATATAGTTTTCATACATCAACTCAGGCTCACTATTTGGCAAGATGACTAAGCCTTATATTGGTACTAGCTTACTTCGTTTTCTTCATCAGCCAGCATCCTTGGTATCTGTTGTTCACTGAGTTGATTCCCCCCTTCCATTTTGATGTTTCTTGGCATCTCTTTATGACCAGAGTTAACTGCCAAAAGGGAGCCTTGTAAAATAAATCACCATTTATGAATGAGTTACTACCATTTATAAGTTATATTAAGCCTTAAAGGTATGCATAAATTAGGGCGTGGTCACATTGAGTGACAGGTCTGTCCACTGACTGCTGCTGTTAGCTTCCTGTCTCTCTGCTAGCAGCTCCGTGATGCTACAGGGACTCAGCCTGCTCAACTCATCCGGGGAACATAACTTGAACTCGACCGTGTTTGTTGTGCTGGTGCCTTGTGGACTATTCTTCATGCTTATATCGGACTATTGTGACTCGCTCTGCAGATAAAACAGACGGTGCATGAATGCGGTTTTGCGGTAAGTGAAATTCGAGAACTTTATTTATGTGATTGTCAGAGATTGGGCCATTCAACCAGTGCTATTTACAAAAAACCCAGCACATACAGAAGTGAGAGACATTACTCACTTGTATTGCAAAAATGCAAAGTGTGGAGAGAGTGGAAAGTGCCAGTGCCTCTCTGTTGGCCTTCCTTGCTGTGTCAAAATGTGTCCCCCAACGTTTCTGAGGAACCTGACATTTAACATTATATTCTAGTATCTATATACTTGACCTCTCACAGAATTATTTGATGATTTGTACACTGTACTTTGAATTAAGGTTCCAGTTTCAATAAAACCTGTACTATTTACACCTATGTTTTAGAGGCTTGCAGTTTAGAACTAATACACTTTATTTTATTTATTCTGACTATTTGGTGATGTAGTTCAGCCACCTGGTATTTCCCTCTCCAAATATGAGAGTGAGCATTCTTAACTTATCGGCTATTATGCCACTTATCCCCCATTCGGAATTTGACTGTTTCAGAGAAGAGGTAGGCATATGTCTAAAGAAATCTCATTTGCAATATAACTGTATACCAGATATGTCCATACAACTACTGGTTAGTGTTCAATAGCACCTTAGACAATTCAGTAATGGTATATTTTTTAGGGATTACTGTTTTCCTGATAAATGAGAGAAAAGTGATTGAGTCCTATCATCAAAATGTACAATTTCCGTCTAAACTAAAGCTAAGTTTACAGGACTATAATTCAATATTCTTTTAGGTAAATAATTGTCTGACTATTTGGTGATGTAGGACAGCAACCTGGTTCATACCTCAGCAAATCTGAAAAGGAAAAGAGTGATCATTCTCACGTTATGGGCTTTTTTGTCACCTTTCCCATATTCAGCCTGGTCTAATTTGGCTCTTTTTCAGGGATTGGGGTAGTTCTAAAGAACAACCCAAAAAACATTTTTTCCCCCAAAATAAAATTTGACAACAATCAATTTCATTAATGGGAGACCCTAAAGATAATAAAAATCATTGTTGTGTTTTGTTCTACCTCGGGTAGGAGTATCTCAAAATCTGAGGGCCCTTCCTTGGACATACCTGGAGAAGGAAGAAATGGGTCTTCGTAATGATGGGAGTTAAAGACAAAAGGTGGAGACTAGTGTTGAAACTAGTGGAGAAACGATCAAGATGCCACCGTGTCCCTCTGATTAGACGGCATGTTAAGTCAGGAAGTAGCATTATTAGTGATGAGTGGAGGGCATACAGGAGAGTGCTGAGTAATTGGGGTACAACCACTACACCATAAACCACAGCAGGTGGTCTGAACCCCCAGACTGGCAGTCATATCCAACATATAGAAAGAGCTTGGTCGGCCATCAAAGGTCCGTAGACTGAGAGGAAACCGTACAGAGAGTTTGTTGGAGGAACACCTCAAGGTTCTTGAATGGTCATCTTGGCTTGGCTCTGCTCACCCTGATGGACTGCTTGGACGCTTGTTCAAGGATATACACAAAGCCTTTCCAGTCTGAGTACCATTATGTCTTACCAAGTCTTTCATTTATGTCTGAGAAAAGCTTTTATGTTTAAATATGTGTATCAGCCATACTAAAATAGTCATTATTTTGAGTCCTGATTTTCTTCATGTGTGAATAAAATGTTTTGCTTGGTTCTGTTGCATCTTACTTTGCATTTCATGTGAAAAATGTGTATTAGGTAAGCGTGAATGTTAGAACACATTCATAAATAGACATGTGTATTAAACTTAAAAACAACGCACCCTTTCAGTAGTTATAAATGTTAGTGACTCATCAATAGATGGTGATGTGTTTCACACTTTACAATAAGGCTCCCTTTTACCAATTATAAATGGTAGTAACTCATTAATAAATTGGAATGTGTTTTACACTTTACAATAAGGCTCCCTTTTGGCAGTTATAAATGTTAGTAACTCATTCATAGATGGTCATAAGAGATGCCAAGAAACATCAAGATGGATGGGGGCAGAATCAACTCGGTGAACAACAGATACCAAGGATGCTGGCTGATGAAGAAGATGAAGTAAGCTAGGTAGCCAATATAAGGTTTAGCAGTACAGATAAATGTGGGCTCACTATTTGGCAAGCAACCAGTCACAGTTTTCCTGTTTATCTCATGTCTTATAAAAGCTTATTAATGATTTATAAAGTGTTCACAACCTAATTAATACATTAATTACAAACTATTCGTAACCCCTTTATAAGGGTAGTCTTATTGTAAAGTGGTACCGAGAAAGCTATGAACATGGACAATACAGCTCATAGCAGGGCAAAGAAGACATGCAGACAAAGCAAATGTTAAAGAGAGTGTGAAGCTTTGTTTACAAACTGCAACCAACAAAACAGGGGGTTGTGTATTGTAACCCTAGTTATATAAGCACAGGCAGAGCCCTCTACTGGACTCTATGGGTACTACTCTCTATCATGCTGTGCATGCTTTCACCTACTGAGTTTATGTAAACGTAGCAGGCCAATCGGGGCGAGCCTACCTGAATGCGCGCGCAGGCCCACAGTATATAAAAGGCGGCTACACCCGCCGCCCACTATCCTATACACTCTTCAGTGAGCGGACTAGGAAAGACAGGGCCCCCAGGTAGAGGGCTCCGCCTGTGCTTATATAACTAGGGTTACAATACGTAACCCCCCCCGTTATATTTCACACAGGCTCGCCCTCTACTGGACTCTATGGGTACAGTGGGCAGAGCCCCGATGTATACACACCCTGTCATCCAACAACATCGACCCACCACACCGTCCCTGACCGGCTTTTGGCTAACATCCATTGCATCCCCACTTCCTCCCATCCGGTTGTAACCGTAGAGAAGTTGGGGCCGCAATTTGGATACCGCAGTGGAGAGCTGCTAAAGGGAGAATTACAAACAATCCTCCTAAACCACCAAGTGTGCCAATCCAGAACAGATACGCTCCGCTGACCGAGAACCGGAGATCTCTTTCTGATGACCTGGATAACCCGTCCTCTTCACACAGCAGGGTAAGGACCAATAGCTACTCCAAAGGTAAAAGGCTAGAGGGAAAGCTAACGACTGGGCCTGAAACTCTGATTGTGGGTGACTCTGCTGTAAGAGATGTAAAAGGTCTGTGTAATAAGAACAACACCAAAGTACTCTATTTTCGCAAGGATGTGGTCTCTGACTTGGCTGAGAAGATCCTGCATATTGGGGCTGAACATCCAACTGTGAAGAATGTGGTACTACACATTGGAACAAATGATGTTGTGAAACAAGAGTCAGAAGTGCTGAAAGAAGACTTTAAATGTTTGTTGGAAACTGTCAGCTCTCTAAATGCAGAGGCGTTCATCAGTGGCCCTCTACCGCCAATCAGAAGAGGAGTGGAGAGATTCAGCAGATTGTTTGCACTGAACACCTGGCTTTCCAATGACTGTACTGACCATTCAGTCCATTTTATTGCCAATTTTAACTTTTTCTGGGATCGCAGACATCTTTTCAAGGCAAATGGAGTTTGCCTGAACAAGTCAGGAGTGAAATTGTTTATCTCTAACATATTCAACTGCCTGCGTCATCAATCTGTTCCCTCTGCCAAGGACAAGCGGCAAGAGGAATCAAAACAGGAGAAAGATACACACATCGCTCAGAAAACCTTGAAAATCTATCACTGCACCCGCCTGAGGAATGTTCTGATTATGGGAGACACATGGAGGAGTCTCCACTGCCCGTCACTCCCCCCCCTGAACACATGAAGGCGATACAGAGGGTTGGCACCGATTCCTTCCTGGAGTCCAAAGACCAAACTAAGGCGATACGCAGGGTTGGCAGCATGTCCTTTACCCCCGCCCACCAAAATCACCGCGGAGACGCGCACCATCTCCCCTGTCTTCATCACCATGCCTACGTCAACCACCTCCCCCCCCTGGCAGCATGTCTTCTACCCCCGCACCATCTCCCCCGTCTCCATCACCGTGCCTACGTCAACCACCGCCCCTCCCTTCAAGAAAGCATCTGCAATCTCCGAAGCCTGATAAGGATGTGTGTGTACAAATTGCAACAAACTCTTACTGATGTGTGCTGGGTCCAGGCTCAAGGGCAGGACGAAATGGCTGCTGCATACACCTTAATTGTGGAATGAGCCAGCCCCCTGTCCACCAGTATCTGTAAGTAGGTAAGAATAGAGCCCAGCCCATCCGTCCCGGGATGTGCAGGGCCCTTAGAGACAACACAATCTGTGAAACCCACAACCACAGGTTCTCTGCCGTGGTCAACAAGGCTATTGAGCGGACTCCGCCTTGCCTGTTGATGTACGCCACTGTGGTGCGGTTGTCGCTCCTCACTAGCACATCTGTCAGAGGCCAGACACCACCTACAGCTCTCTCTAGGGACGTCCCCCCCCACCATCCTGTCACTGAAGCGTCTGTAAAGACTGCGATATAGGAGGTCACTAGCCCCAGTGCAGCTCCCCTCCGCAGATTCTCTGGGGACCCCCAGAATCGGAGGTTGCTCTCTACTGAGGGGGTGATGATCACCAGACGTCGTTTGTGTCTTGAGATCTAAACGAAGGCCGGTAAGCCACCTCTGTATGCGACGTGCATGCAGAAGTCCGAGTGGCACTATGGAGTGAGCAGCCGTCATGAGACCCAAAGTCTGCATGATGATCAAAGCTGTCACCGTCGCCCCCTGACACAGCCTGCAGACTGCCCACAGCAGGGATGCCTGTCTGCTTTCTGTCAGGGTGGCACGTAGTCTGCCTGCATCGAGCATCACCCCCAGATATTCTACCTGCTGGTGAGGTATGGGGGAGCTCTTCTTCAATTGTCGTCATAATGCCGTCTCTTTGAAACTGACATTATGGGGAAATGTGGAATGTGGAAAGAGATGACTCTTACTCTGGGATAAATGCACTCGTTTTTACTGAATGCATTTTACACACACATATCACTCTAGAACTAGAGTTACACTAGTAACCCACTGTTCTTCTGCGGAGGTCCCTGAACGCACCGCGGCCACTCTCACGGGGGACGCGCCTCATAATGGGTGTCCAATTAACATCTGATAAAAACGGCCTTTGCCGATCTCAACGAGACATTATGGGAAAATGTGGAATTGTGTAGAGAGATGACTCTTACTCTGGGATAAATGCCATAGTTTTTACTAAATGCTTTTCACACACACACATCACTCTAGAACTAGGGTTACAATACGTAACCCACCGTTCATGCAACAGGTCCTCTTTTCGACTTCCTGTTGAAAAGAAACCTATCTCCTCCCAGGATGATAGATTTGACTCTATTGCCCCTGAATGGAGGTGGTACGCTGCAAAGCTTGAGTGAGTAACCCAGTCTCAGTGTCCTGCCCCTCTACTCTGTCAGTACACAGCTTTTGTGGGGCTTCCATTCCCCACAAAACTGTGTTCAGGGGACATGCCAGCAGCTGTGGAGCCAAAGCTAAGAAGCTGTAGTATTCTCTGGTGGCCTACTCCGCTGCCAAACCTTTCCATAAGAAGGGAGTTTTGGCATGGGGGCTGACACAGAAAAGGGCCGATTTTCTACTGAGGTCCTTGAACGCAGCGCGGCAGCTCCCGTGGGGCCGCGGTGAGAGATGACTCTTACTCTGGGATAAATGCAATCGTTTTCACTGAATGCGTTTCTCACACAGTGAGAGTGTAGGACAGTGTTATTTCCTCTGGGGATGAGCAAGAAGCAGCCACGCTGCGACTACTCCTCACCCACGTAACCAAGGAGATCGATCCAAAGAGCCCTTCCGTAAACATGGGGGCTCCCGGCCCGGGAGATCAACAACACGGTCCTTTTGGAAAGTGCCATGCGGCGTGATCCCTCACCGGGATATCACATGGCAGACAACGGCGGCGGCCACGATCAAGCTACAAATAATCGCTCTGATCTGGGGAGGTGGGGGCATCTCCAGCAATGAGCGAGATGCCCAACACACCCGTGTTTATTTGCAGTCGCCTTGTCACGCGGTAGCGGGGCAGAGCTGTTTTCAGCTCCCTGCCCAGCCTGCTGCCCGCTGGGAGCAGCTGCGCTCTGCCGCCATGGTCATCACCGAGGGCGGTAGACTTCCATGGACCGGGACCCGGAAGTGCCCGACAACGGCAAACGGAGCCATCCGCCCCGCTGGAATGGCGAACGTGAATGGCACCGCCTCGGCCATATCCTGGTCCCCCAAACACTCTAAGCAGAGGTGGTGGAGACCGGCGCCCGCGATCAAACCAGGGCAGGTGCATGGCCGAGCTTCCAGTAATGGTGAGTCAATTTTTCCTTCTAATCTTCGTTCGTTTAACACTTCGGTTGTCAGCTCGTCTGAAGAGAAAAAGGATAGTGGGCGGCGGGTGTAGCCGCCTTTATATACTGTGGGCCGGCGCGTCCATTCAGGTACGCTCACCCCGATTGGCCGGCTACGTTTACGTAAACTCAGTAGGTGAAAGCACGCACAGCATGATAGAGAGTAGTACCCATAGAGTCCAGTAGAGGGCGGAGCCTGTGTGAAATATAACCTGATCATTGTGCCTTTAATGCAACCTGAGGAAATGTTGGCTATTCTGTTGAAATTGGGCTATATAACTTAAACATAATTGACTTTAATGATTGAAATAAATAGTGGAAGACCCAGGGGTTTCGATAGTGGGATAATATATATATTTTAAATTAATGTAATAATTTATAGTATACATCTTTAAAAACAGCAGGTTGTGCTATGAGAGGAGGACCAGATAAAAACAAAGTTGTGAAAACAATCAAACATTCTTATGAAGAGATATACCCTGACTTATCGACGACTGGGGCCTGGTCGAAGGCTTTCTCCTTCAGGATCTCGATGGTTTTCTGGCAGGACAAAGACGGTAACACAGTGAAGGTGGCAGACAGCTTCAGACACTGGACCGTCATGTTCCACCACCTTAAAGAGAGAGGAAGTTATTTGACATCTGGATAAGGTTTGCCGTTAGCCTTATGGTTAACTTTCTCACCAGGGTTTGAGGTCCATCGGCTCCTTGGGGCTGAGGAAGCCCTTTTCACACATCCAATTGTCATTCAGGAACTTTGACCTGGACGTAGCAATGAGTTTGTGCACAAAACAAAACAGATAATTGGCGACTCTTGTTTTTGACACAATACCATGTTTTGGTTAGGCTCGAGACTAAAGTTGTTACTTTCCATCATTATTAGGGAAAGCAGCCAGCAATGTGTTGTTGTGTGTCTTCCCCTAACAGCCAGGCCCTTTGGTTTAGTATCAAAGTGTCTGTCTGTTTCCTAGTAACTTCATCATGGTGGACAGGCAAATTAAAACAACAGATAATCCTGACTGGACACTTGTTTTGTGGCCAACTATTTATTTAGCTGAGATCACAAAAGCTCAAAGATGTATAAAAAACAAAATAAATTAAGAAAGTATTTAAATAAATGCAAATAATTATTCAAATAGCAACAACAACAATAGAATCCAGTAATCATAATGAGAAGCAGCCAACGTTCAGTAGAAGACACCAAAACACAAGGATAACAGCGAGGCTCAGTTAAATCAAGTAGAATTAGCACCATGTTAATTGGATGTTTATCTTTCTGGGTGTCAATATTATTAAGTAATGTTATGAGAGTTCAGTAAATCTGTGTCTTACATGTAGTTGCGGACAGAGTCTGCCAGGATGACCACACAGCGCTGTCCCTCCTCCAGCTGCTGAGCCATTTTCATTGCTGCTGCCATGGCCGAGCCAGAGCTGCCACCTGCAGAAAAAAACAAAAAGGAATTCAAACTTAATGAGAGGAAACTAATGACTGTAGCAAAATGTACAATATCAGGAAAACCTGAACGGTATCACAGTGATCGTACCACAAAGAAGACCCTCTTCTCTGATCAGCTTGCGACACATGGTAAACGTCTCCATATCAGTCGATGTATACCACATGTCAACAAGCTACATGAAGGGAGAGGGAAACACATGATTATTGTGTTCCAAATTAAAAACCAAAATGTGCATTAAACCAAATTAAACCAAAATGTGCATCTTGCACAGTTTAAATATATGCATGAACAAACTCTCTCACAGATCTGTCCAACACTGTTGGGATAAAGTCGTATCCAATGCCTTCCACTTCATAAGAAGTCTTATTTTCATTTGATCCAATCAGAATGGAGCCCTCCGGATCCACAGCAACTATCTGAAACATAGAAAACAATAGTGAAAACTGTAAACTCTGAAGTATAAAAATGTAAAGTCAGCACCACCGCCCTGAAACATAAACTCAACTGTACATCACATGTTCTCCATACACATCTTCTAATCGTTTTAACTAAATAAAAAGCAATGAATGAGGTTCTTAATTACAATGAGGTGTGTGTCTTGCCTTGACATTGGGGCACCTCTCCTTCAACTTCCGAGCTACACCAGTTAGTGTCCCGCCTGTGCCAACTCCTGCCACCAACATGTCCAATTTCCCTGGAAGCAAAAGCAACCCTTTCTTTTCCAATCTTTGTTTAGCATAAATCTACACAGGACACTTATGGCTATTCCTTGAATTTGTTTTACACATGTTGGTCTTCTAAAGTACTAAGCATAGAGCATCACTGAGCTACATCATATTTTGTGGACTGCCGTACAATGTTAAAGCACAAACCACCACACTGCTCCAGTATCTCTTCAGCTGTGGTGTCGTAGTGAGCCAGAGGATTGCTGGCATTACGATATTGGTCCAGAATGTGTGAGTTGGGTATCTGGCTCTTCAGACGCCACGCCATGATTATGTGAGACTCTGGGGAGTCGAAGGCAGCAGCAGAAGGTGTGCGCACTACTTCTGCCCCGAGAGCTCTCAGCACATCCTCCTAAAAACATATAGTGGAATTACATTTCATTAGCCACTAGTCTATAATGCACTAGTATTGATCATTAAAGGAGGACTATAAATTGACCATTTCCATATCTATTACTCAATTACTATATCAAAACATTTGTTTACAAAGCCTCACACTATGCTTTCAATATAATCAAAATCTCATTCATCCAGTCATATGCTCACTACTTCACAAACACATACATCTTTGCATTAAAACATGTTATTTAAAACACTTCAACATAAATAGTCCATGTTTGAGCAGCAACTCTGTGAGACAATGGACAAGTCCAATGTATTAAATCCTGAGCTGAAGTGAAATTAATTTGAGTTCAAGTTAAATGAGACTTGGATTGCACTGCAAGCATTTTGTGAGGGTTTGTCAACTCATGTTTTGATATAGATTTGCCGTTGTTAAATGTGTGTTGTTCTCTTATCCATATATTCTTCGTTCAGCATGGAGCCGTGCCAGAAAAACTATGTTTTTCTCCAAAAATGTTAGCTAATGCAGGATGAGGATCTGACACATAATCATTTTGTTGGTAATATTCCTTTAAAGGAGTTGTGTACCTTCTCCCTGCTCATCCTCTCAGGCATGGTTATGATGCAGCGGTAGCCTTTCACTGCAGCTGTGAGGGCGAGGCCGAGACCTGCAGACGACCAGAGGAGAATTCAAACAACGTGCCATGTTCCTTTAAAGGGTGGGGTAGGTAAGTTTGAGAAACCGGCTCGAGATACACTTTTTGTTATATTCCATGGAATGCTCTTAACATCCCGATAGCAATGAATATCTTAAGTGCTTTGACAAAAAAATCCATTAAAAAATGTCTTCTCTGGAAGCCGTAGCACTGTAAAAAGCACGACCAATCATTTTAGCCGGCCCGGCTAAAATAACTGGATGGCCTACCTGCCTGTCAGCTTTCCATCTGTACACACATTTATCTCGTGCCCTCATTGGTCATGTGCGCGTTCGTGTGTGTTGGAGGAGGGGCTCTGTAAGGAAGTGGCAGATGTGTTCCGGCTGTGAATTTTCTAATTCTAGCGCACTCAAGCTGGTTTCTCCAAAATTACCTACCCCACCTTTAAGTTATAATTTTCTGTGTTCTCGCCTTGATAACAAGCTGTTCCTACATCTTTCTTTACAGATACCTGTGTTGCCAGAGCTGGGCTCTATGATTGTATCTCCTGGTTTGAGGATCCCGGCTCGCTCAGCGTCTTCCACCATCCGCACGGCGATCCTATCTTTCACGCTGCCGCCTGCGTTGAAGAACTCACACTTGGCTACTAAAAAACACATTTAAAAAGAAACATGAGGGTTGAAGTTTGATTAATTGTCTCTGCTATTATTTTATTGTTAATCACTGTTACATTATAGGACGCACAATCCAACAAGTTAGCATTGCAGGTTGCTTTCTTCCTTTTTCCCAACAAATTATTTTTGTGTATAGTATTATTTTAAGTTATTTCATCGGTTAACTATAACAGAACAGAAGCTTGTTCAGTTTTTGCAGATTATCTGATCAATTAGTGACAGGGACGGCAGGTGTGCATCATTATTTCATCTGAACAGACTGGAACTAGTCTGACTGACCAAGTTGTAAAAAGACCTGCTGAGTGACATCCAATTCAAGTTTCACTCAAAGATATTTTCTTAGCATGCCAGCAGTAAATGAGGAATGTTACATGAAAGTGTTGCTTGTTATTCCTGTTATTTTGTTTAAGAAAATGTTTTCTGTCACTTCACTATGGTATTTGTTTGTGATAAGTCAAAGTTGTATATAATTTATTATATAAAGCTAAAAGTAACGATTTTACCAAAAAAGAACGTTTACTTACAAATATCACACTTAAGTCCAAACTCTTTAGGGATTCTGTTCAAACGAACCAGAGGTGTGTCTCCAATTTGTCCAAGGATGTTGGGGAGGATGCTGGGGGGCTCCATGCTGTGATTGAGTGAAAAAGAAAAATTACAATCAGCAGTTAGTAAATACAATAGGATATTGTCACTTTACCTTATGAAGGTAATTTACATGGAAGGAATCCCTGTGGAGTATTTAACCACTGTTATGGCCATATTGAAGAATGTTTTTATGCCAATGGGTTCTTACTGTTCAACAAATCAACAGGTGGCGGTGACATACACACAAAAACATGCAAACAAAGGCAGGGAAGAAGAAGACTGCAATTTCATAAACACTGATGAAAGACAGTACCAGTTTCAGATTTCAAAAACATTGCAAATTCATTGAACAGGTTTGTTGGATGGATACATAAAATGTGTCTTATTACTTTGCTTACCAAAAAACTCTACAGAGTGTCTTTAATAGAGCAGAGTCAGCATTAATGTCATAGTATTACAATTATCTACATGTGGTTTCCCTGAAAATAACTCAAAATCTGCAGAAATGGCTTGCTAACACAGCTGAGTCTCTGTTTAAAGTTATTTTGTATTCTTTTGTATTTCTGTTTTTATCTATTTAACTTTTTATATGAATTCCCCTCACAATGTTTTTGTTACGTACTAATCCATACTAAACATTACAATACATTATCAAATATTGATTATTTCATCACTTTAAACTGATTATTTTAACAAAGGCAAATATTGATTTCTATCTGACTAACATCACCCTCACCGTGCTTGAATACTGTGTGGAGACTCTGAAATGAGTGCACCCAGGCTCCAGGTACATCTGCTGGGCACATCAGGGCTGATCCAGTTCCACTTGTCAGCAGATTTGTCTCTGTAGTCCGGTTCAAAATGACTTCCCATCCCACTCTCATGGTGAGATTCAAGCTGGCCTTTAAGACAATCCTTTTCTCCATTTGCAGATAACATGAGACGACTGGCAGACATTTGACCCTGACTGAAGTCTGCTTTTATGATGTTTGCTGGAACTAGGCAAAGGGTAGAAACTTCTTCGAAAACATGTACTTAAAATGTACTGCATGGATCACCTGTATGGAGATAGGAGAGGTATTACAGCACACATCCAACATTAACAAAATCCTGACTTTAATCAACAAATAGCATTTTCTTTCTATTTAAATCTGGCCCAACATGTACTTGAGAGTTTGACTCAGTTTGGACTTTGTGAACTAAACGATTATTTCACAGAAAGTTTTAAAATAGTTGATTATATCACCAGAAAGAGAGATGCTGTTCTGAATATAGAAGTGCAATTTAGGAGTAGGTTAATGAAAATGATCATTGGTCTTGTTCCTGTCATGTTTGTAAACATTGTAAAACACATTTTGATTTGTCAAGAACAGCAACTTTGCCCTATTTAAAATAAATGATGATGCTAATAATCTTGTAAACTACTTTTAGATGCAGGACTTTACTTGTAATTAAGTCGTTTTTAAATGTGGTATTACTACTTATACTTCAATATATCTTAGTATGTTGTGCACCTCTTAATATTTTATACTTTTATTTACCAACTTTTTAGACTAAACGTGATATGTAGAATTTTTTTACAGATTAAGTGATGGAATAATCATTGGCTTAATTTCTGTTTATGAGGTATACGGAAATTGCAAAAACATTTGAGTGGTCATAATAGGTTAATAATCATACTGTATCTTGAACAATACCGATTTTGATGTAGTCTTTTGTTCTATTTTATTTGACAGATGGTCAAAAATAAGCAATCCAGATAAATATTCTATCATTTAATTTAAAGAAAAATATCCTATTGATCCTTTTGATTGGACAATATATACCTACGATTTAAAATGTTATATTAATTCACGATAACCATTGCAACAATTGTCCCAGACATTTTTTGGTTACTTCTCATACTGCCAACATGAAAATAAAGATCGATGCAATAGTTACCTTCTGTGTAGAAAACACGTTGAGGGTTAGGGAGCTTTGCACTCACCTGATGCGTTCAGGTGACATGAAGCCTGAAGTCGAATAGCCCATAGATTACTGTGTGGTAATCCGCTCGAATAAATCCTTAAAACCAGCTATTGTTGCCCGGGTTATCACTGAATATCGTTCCTAATGTGATACTAAGTCCATCTGAGACCTGTGTACACCTTCAGACAGCCTCCAAGTGAAGCACACGTTGTTTACTCAGAGTTTGAAAGCAGTGTGGAGAAGTCTTCAGTGAACTGTCTCAGGTAAACATCTGCCCAGGGAAAAATGGGACCCGCCCAGTTTAAACAGTGTTACGACTTCTGTGGCTATCTACCAGCGATCATGTTTAATATGAAAGACTACACACACATTTATCCCTTTATATAAACAGTATTCTGCAGCACTGTGAGACAGTGAGACAAAGTTGACCCAGCAACTTTACACCAGTGGGAGAGGCAGAACTGCTCTTTCTTTTCAACATAACTTAAGTTACACATGATTTCTTCCAAGTGGTTTGGCTTGTTAAAAACATCTTGCATTATGATACAGGAATTTGCTGGCTTTGTGTTTACAGAAGTACCTGACTATGCCGGACTTTTGTGCAGCCTACGGATGCTCCAATCGCCGCTGTCTGCAAACAAGAACCCGTGGGATCACCTTTCACCTGTAAGATATGACAATATTATGACTAAAATTAGGATAATCGTTAATTACTTAGTGGATGTATGTACATTACAAGTCCTGCTACACAGGATCAGTGGGGCTATGTGAGATAATAGTATTGCAAGATTGTTGGTGACCCAGCCTCTTTAGAATATGTTGCTACCATTTCTTTACACAATTATTTAATGTTTCTTTTGGACACCTTTTTTATTACTCTTAGTGTGGTTGTCTCAGTAGTAATGATTTTATGTGCTTTTTTAACGATAAAATTGTTACTCTTAGAAACAAAATTAATGACCTCTTGCCTTTGACCAGTATAGTGTTATCAACTCCCGGAAACGTAAGTTCTAATCTTACACTAGATAGTAAACTAGAATGCTTTTCAGCCATAAACCTTGAACAATTAAATTCAATGATTCTCTCTTCTAAACCATCAACGTGTATATTAGACCCAATTCCAACTAAGCTGTTGAAGGAAGTTTTTCCATTAATTAGCACTTCTTTATTAAATATTATGGCTATGTTCCACAATCATTCAAAGTAGCAGTGATAAAACCGCTTCTTAAAAAGCACAACCTCGATCCAGAGGTTTTAGCCAATTATAGACCTATTTCTAATCTTCCGTTCCTCTCAAAAATTCTTGAGAAAGCAGTCGCAAAACAGTTGTGTGATTACTTAAAAAACAATGATTTATTTGAAGATTTTCAGTCTGGCTTTAGAACACATCATAGCACAGAGACAGCTCTGGTCAAAGTCACAAATGACATTCTAATAGCCTCTGACAAGGGACTTGTCTCTATTCTTGTTTTGCTCGATCTTAGTGCTGCATTTGATACTATCGACCATGATATCTTATTGCAAAGACTAGAGCACTTAGTTGGCATACAGGGAACTGCTTTAGGCTGGTTTAGGTCCTATCTATCTGAACGCTCTCAGTTTGTACGTGTCAATGATGAATCTTCCACGCAAACCAAAGTTAGCCACGGAGTGCCACAGGGCTCAGTGCTCGGACCTATTTTGTTCACATTATATATGCTTCCGTTAGGCAATATTATAAGGAATCATTCTGTACATTTTCATTGTTATGCGGATGATACTCAACTATATTTATCAATCAAGCCTGATGAAATTAATCATCTAAATAAAATTCAAGACTGCCTCAAGGACTTAAAAACGTGGATGACCTTAAACTTTTTGATGTTAAACACGACCAAAACTGAAGTTATTGTACTTGGCCCGAAGAATCTACGAAACAAATTATCTAAAGATATACTAACTATGGATGGCATTAATTTGGCCTCCAGTGAGACTGTAAGGAATCTTGGTGTTATATTTGATCAGGATTTATCCTTTAACGCCCACATAAAATCAATTTCAAGGACCGCCTACTTCCATCTACGTAACATTGCAAAAATCAGGCATATCTTGCCTCAAAACGATGCAGAGAAACTAGTCCATGCATTTGTTACTTCAAGGCTGGATTATTGTAACTCTTTATTATCAGGGTGTACCAAGAAGTCAGTCAAGTCGCTTCAGCTAATTCAAAATGCTGCAGCTCGTGTACTAACCAGAGTTAGGAAAAGGGACCACATTACTCCTGTTCTGGCTGCCTTACACTGGCTCCCTATAGAACACAGGATAGAATTTAAAATTCTTCTTCTCGCCTACAAAGCCCTTAATGGCCAGGCGCCATCTTACCTTAAAGAACTCATTATACCCTACTGTCCTACTAGGGCATTGCGTTCCAAGAATGCAGGGTTGTTGGTTGTTCCTAGAGTCTCTAAAAGTACAATGGGAGCCAGAGCCTTTTCTTATCAAGCTCCACATTTGTGGAATCAGCTTCCAGTTTGTGTTCGGGCGGCAGACACCCTATCCATTTTTAAGAGTGCGCTTAAGACCTTCCTTTTTGATAAAGCTTATAGTTAGGGCTGATTAGATTCAGCCCCTAGTTTTGCTGATATAGGCTTAGTTTGTCGGGGGACATCTTACTTCTTCCTTCTCTCTGTCTATACCTGTGTACTCCCATGTTCCGATTAACCCAGCTTCCCCAAATTTCTTTCTTTTTGGTGTCTATATACGCTGGGATCCGGAGTCATGGATGATCCTGCGGTCCTGTGTCCTGCATCGCGAGCCCTGGATCTTGAGTCGTGGCTGTGGTCCTGGATCATAGGTCCTGGATGGATATCCTCGTGGATTCATCTTCCTATTATACACACATGCATTTCCAAACATTTGGACTATCTATGTTGCAAATGTATTATCTTTTCAATTTACACACGGCATCTATTGCACGACTGTCCGTCCTGGGAGAGGGATCCCTCCTCTGTTGCTCTCCCTGAGGTTTCTCCCATTTTTTCCTTTAAACTGTGGGTTTTCTTCGGAAGTTTTTCCTTGTACGATGTGAGGGTCTAAGGACAGAGGGTGTCGTATTGTCATACTGATATTTTGTACAAACTGTGAAGTCCACTGAGACAAATGTAACATTTGTGATATTGGGCTATATAAATAAACATTGATTGATTGATTGATTGAACATAGCTTTTAATTTAAATTAAATAAATAATATTTCACATCAAAAGAAACAACAGTGTTTTAACAAATCGTATTAAATAATCTGATGACAGAACTGTAAACAGAATAGCTGAAACTTTAACAAAATAAATAACTCAGTTACCTCTAATCATTAACCCATGTTTGTATCATGTAGTTAACTCCGTGTGTTGCTGCTAGCATACATAACACCTGATGTGGAAACGTTACTCGTGGATGGGGCTATAGAGCTACTAGAAAGACAGTGGAACCCGGTGCATTCCTCCATCTGAATGTGGTGCACTTTTGCTAAATGTTTAGACAAATTGCTCGTGTTACCGCCCTTACATGCTAAACTGTTATTGCACTTTTGGCAACGAGCATTCTCCACATCGAGACGGGTAAAGTTTAACCACACCTCGGAGCGCGTTCTCTCCGCCATCTCCGCAGTGTGTTGCTGCATGTAGCAGCTGCGTGTGTGTAAACGGCCCCGCCCCCTCGCACACAGACGGGGGAGAGAGATCTCGTCTGATCGAAAATACATCATAGACGCATTTGTTTGTCTTTTTGCATATTAGAAACGAGTTGGCGACACTAAGACTACGATATAATGTTTTTGTAGCAATAATACATGACATATATATTTTTTTTATATGTGTCCAGTACCGATAAAAACACCAATAACGTTGGAGCTAAGAGATGCTGATTTGAAACCGTTGTTACATACAGTCAGACCCGGCGGCAGACATACGTCTCTGGGCGGGCATTTGATTTACCAGGGCGGGCCCAACCCGAAACTTACATTTCCCGGGAAATCTCAAGATGTGTCAGGGGGGGGGGTTAGGTTGCCATAAGGCTGTTGACGGTCTTATTATAGGCTACATCCATTGGTTGGTTTTGTGGCACATTTGTAACGCTGTGCCAACTTGGGCTAGCACGCAGGCAAACTTGAGCGCACACAGGGTGGAGAGGTGGAGTGAGGTTGAGCGATGGAGAGAAAGGGAGAGAGAGATTGAGCGAGGCAGAGAGCGTGTGCAGTGGTCTGCTTGCGCACAGAGCAGGAGTTTGTGAGAGAGCTGGCTTGAGAGTCAATTTCTCTTCAAAATATAATTGATTGCCAGCCTCCCTTGGCTGGCTGGCTAGCTCGTTGGTAACGTAACTGATGTCTTCTAATGTGCCTGCATCTGGCGCTGAGTTGCCATATTCCTTTCAAGAACCACTTCCTGATATCCATTGTTGCAGATAAATATAAATGATAATAGCCAAACTAACCTAGCAAGAGTAAACTGACAGGCTGCTGTGCCGCATCTCACTCAAAAACACACACGACTCAACCCAGCGAAAAAACAGTCTCGCTCGCAGCCTTTCATTCAGAATTTCATAGCAAAAAAAAAAAAAAGGTATTAAACTAATCTTTCAACATAGTTTAAAACAAAAAATAAATATTAGGACAAAGCCCTACAAATAACAACAAACAGAGTATTTTTGTTGGGTAATCTCTGGTAGGGCTAACCCATACAGTGGTGGGGCTCACATCAGTGTTTGCATTGTAATTACATACACGCTCCCCTTGACAGTGAAACGCCGCGCGTGAGGTTTAGATTATTTCCCTGTCTCAATACAAATTGAACTGTATGAAATAAAAAGGCACATTTGTCTTGATGTAAATAACAAGAGATTTTTTGAAATACTAAACATAATACACATTCTGGTACTCTCTTGAGAAGAAAAATAAATAAATCTATTAGGCCTTCTACACGACATATTTAAAAAAAAAATGAATGCCATTTTAGTTTTGTGTTACTTTGTTCTGAAAGCTGAACCTGCTGCTCCTCACAGAGAGAAGAGGGAAGAGGCTGTGAGTGACTTTACATTGTGGATCAGGGTGGATAGCCCCCATTGTTCTGTGTGTCAAAATGAAAGACAGCCCACACACCTATCAATCATCAAACCGTGGGGTCTGATTTCATTACGTGTTGATTTATATCAACACGTAATGTTGTATCGATGTATATAGAGATGTACTACAGCAAAAGTATTCTCCGTGGGGACTTCCTGCAACAACACCACGCCGTTATCTTGATTCTGATTGGCCAGAAGACATTATCAAAGATGTTCTATTGAGAAAAGACGATCACTACGTGACAAAAGTTTTCAAAACCGTTTCTAGTCTTCGGTTTTTACTGCTGTCTGTGCAATTTACTCCGCGCGAGTTGGCGGACTTTATTTATCTTACTTTAAAATCATTTTTCAAGGTGGGGCTAAGCCATTTCTTGGTATGGCTGTAGCCTACCCCAGTATACCCTGGCGCCGCCACTGAACATAATAATAAAACAATTAAAATGTTGTATTCAGCCCTGATTAAAACAGCGGGCCCAAATCCTGGACGGGCGGGCCCAAATCCTGGATGGGCGGGCCCGGCCCCATGGGGCCCGCCCATGACGCCGGGTCTGCATACAGTTACGGCATTTCCTGTTTCTGCCGAGAGAGGGGAGGCCGTCCCAAAGCTTGCTGCTGTATTTACTCCCTCCATCTGACAGGAGGGAGCCTCGTTGAGCTGCGAGTGTGGCTACAGACGGAGTTCACTCCGTCACGGAGGGGTAGGGTCGAGGGAGTGGTTTGGGACTGGGCCCAGGGCCGTATTCACCATATACATTGGGGGGGACACATCCCCCCCAATATTCAGATACACTCAAAATGTCCCCCCCAATAAATAGCAAAAAAAAAAAAAAAAGTTTTAATTTTTTAATTAAAATAAAATATTCTATGACTTCTTTATTTTGGTTATTTGAAAATCTATATTTTCTGTTATTGTGAACTTCACCAAAATGATATTTCTTTTCATATGTAAATTGGTTCCTTATTTTGTACCCGGGGGTGTATTTCGCTGTTGCACGTCTGAGTCCACCTTCAGTTAGCTCAGTGCTTCTCAAAGTGTGGTCCGCGGACCACTGGTGGTCCGTGAGCGCCCCCTAGTGGTCTGTCAGTATATTGGTAACATTTCACATTTGAAATAAATAAATACATTTGAGTTTTCCGCACTCTCGCGGGAATATCTCCGCAATGGAGCGAGCTTAAGTTTCACTGGCATGATATAGCCCCGCGCAACAACTTCATCACACATGTTGCCACTTGTTTGTACCATTTTCAGGCGATTTGTAATCTGTTCTAGAAAAACGATGTGTTTTTGGATATTTATGGAGTTAGGTGGTCCGTGAGTGTTTTTTTATTGGTTAAGTCCTTGGTGTGACAAAGTTTGAGAAACACTGAGTTAGTTTGATGCTCCAAGCAGGTCAGTCATGTTTTAATTTGCCCTCCATCAGATCTGGTATCTTTTCTAGTTAGCCCTAAAGTAATCTATATTATTTTATTTCGTAATGGTAATGTTAATTAACCCTCCGGTTTAGCTTCTTTGTGTAAGTAACTTGTAGTTCTGATGTTAAAACCAAACTCTTCAGGAATAGTAGCTAACTAGCTGTGGGCTAGCTGGTTTCAGTTGTTAGCCAGGGTTTGGCGGCTAGTGTCAGCTATGTGGAAAATGATGGCGTCGTTTTGGATGTAATCCAATAGATATTTATTCATGTGGATTATTTCTATTTTATTTTGTAATTTGTAGGGTGTGGAAAGATTTAAAGCTGTGATGTGTTACACCTATGGAATACCAAAGGTGCCAGAATTAATTAAATAATAAATACTCTATAATTATTATGAAATAGTATTTCATAATCGTCAGAAGCATTTAAAAGATACTCACACGCAGGAGGTTTGCAGTGTGCATCATAGCTTGTGCTGGGTTTAGAACGCTCAGAATTGCTAATAAACATGTTTAATTATCTTATATCCAGCGCTGCTGACCCGTATTCAGTAAAGCAACCTTGGGTCCCTTGAAAGGCGCTATATAAATCCAAGCTATTATTATTATTATTATTATTCATCACATCAGCAACTGCAGATCGCCGAGGTCAAGCTGTAAGCATGAGCAAGAGGAAGGGTGGCAGTGACATTACACAGTTTTTTGGGCAGCCTCAGAAAAGAAAAAAAGTAAGTTAAGAGCAGTGAGAAAGTGAGTATTGTTACCAGTCAGATTGTTTACTGATAATATTTCTTCCATGTTCACTCTGGTGTGTTCAGAGTAAAGAGAGAGAGGGAGAGAGAGAATGTGAGCATGGCGACCAGACAGGGAGAGTGTGCGCTGGTGACATGGAGGTAAGTCAGAAAGGAGCTATATTGATGGTTAAGACAGAACAATGACAACATAGCAGTCTAATGTTAATGTAAGATGAGATCATCCTCATATGTATTTCAGATAATACCATCAAGCAGGGAGAGTGAGTTTGACAATGAGAGCGAGAGCAGCCAGGCAGGCGAAAATGAAGGTACAGGAAAGGAAGGGGAGGAGCTTGGACTTTGCCCAAATCATCCAAATGTGAAAGTCATACCCAGTCAAACCCTATCAAATAGAATACTCTACTTTCAGTAGAAGTGGTTTGAAGATCATACATGGCTCCATTACAGCCCCTCTGGGTCCTCTGTTTCTATTGTGCTAAATACTTTGCAGCACAAAAGTCTAAGCTTGCGTCAACAGCAGATTCAGCGTTTGTCAAGACTGGTTTTTACAATTGGAAGAAGGCACTGGAGAAATGTAGTGTGCATAAACACAGCCAGTGTCACAAATGAGCTGTGGTGACTAGGATTCAGGAGCCAGAGCCTGTTAGTGTGCAACTTTCAAGTGAGCTTGAAAGACGGCAGCAACAAGCAAGAAGAAATCTGATGAAGATTGTTGAGGGTGTGAGGTACTTGGCGCGGCAAGGTCTGGCTTTTCGAGGCGATCAGAAGGAGAGTGGACATTTAAGCCAGCTTCTAAAGTACAAGGCAACGGGCGATGCAGAGCTGACCTCCTGGCTAAAAGGCCCCCTCGATTTCACCAGTCCGGAATTGCAGAACGAACTGTTGAAGGTGATGGCCAATACAATCATCAAAGAAATTGTGTCGGAAATAACATCAATGCCAGTGGTCCAGTTCACAACTATCATTGATGGCACCCGAGATATATCAGGAGTTGAGCAGGAGTCAATATGTGTGCGCTCTGTAGATGCAGATCTACAACCAAAGGAAGAATTCCTGGGAATCTA
Source organism: Harpagifer antarcticus (assembly GCA_902827135.1). NCBI lineage: Eukaryota > Metazoa > Chordata > Actinopteri > Perciformes > Harpagiferidae > Harpagifer > Harpagifer antarcticus. The sequence continues at coordinate 4,825,642 of CADEHL010001005.1, forward strand.
CCAAGTGTCATCAACAACAGGGCAAAATATAGCCAAGGTGGCATGTGATGTGATGACGTGCCTACAGCTTCCTCTGTCTCAACTCCGAGGACAAACTTATGATAGTGCCGCAAACATGGCTGGACGATTGCAGGGAGTACAAGCCATTTTAAGGAAAGAACAACCGCTGGCTGTGTATTGTCACTGTGGTCCCCACTGCGTGAACTTAATTACCCAGGCTGCCTGTGGAGCCTCTCCACTAGTAAGAGATGCAATGGGTCTGGTCCATGAATTGGGGGGCTTCTTTAATCAATCTGGCAAGTTCAAGTTGATTTTCCAGAATATCGCAAAATCAGAGCATGGTTCAACTTTCACCTCATTGAAGGCTCTCTGTCCCACCAGGTGGACTGTACGTACCCCTGCCATCCACTCAGGCTCTCTGTCCCACCAGGTGGACTGTACGTACCCCTGCCATCCGCTCAGTTCTCAAGCAGCATGAGTCAGTGCTGATGGCCCTTGAAGAAATGGCATCATGCAGCTCACCTGAAACTTCAGCCAAGGCCAATGGTCTTCATGGAACATTTCTTAAAGGGAACACTGTGCTCGGCCTTTTAATGGCTGAAGACCTGATGGGGGATTTGGAGTGCCTGAACACCTCCCTGCAGCTTAGGAAACAGACCGTTTCAGGCATGTTGGAGGCTGTAGACCAAGTCAAAACAAGCATGCAGGTCAAACGAACGGAGGAGCATTTTGATGTATTGTTCTCGAAAGCAACTGCTGTGGCAACAAAGTTGGACCTACAACCAATTCAGATCCCTCATGTCCGCAAACCTACAAAGTGTTACACCGGTCAGGCTGCAGCCCATATCCATCCCGATGCCCAGTCCTTGTACAGAGTCCAATTCTACAATGCCTTGGACACAGTGAATACTCAATACATAGAGAGGTTTGAACAAGCTGGATTCCACAAGCTGCAGCAGCTTGAAAATGTGCTGCTACACAGAGACATTGAATTCAAGACTACTGCAGCTGCAGCTGGCCATGTTTGGGGCTAATTACACCTATGAAACAAGCTCAGATGTTGCTAGCATTATTCGGGAAATGGTGCCAGAGGTGAGAGGTCTCTTCGGTCAGGTGGAAGCTTTAGTAAGGCTTCTGTTGGTCGTCCCTGCCTCTTCTGCAGTGGCTGAGAGGAGTTTTCGTGCCCCGAGGAGGCTTAAGACATGGCTTAGATCATCGATGAGTCAAACGAGGCTGAATAATGTGGCCATATGTCATGTGCACCAGAAGAAACTGGACAGACTGGACCTTGAAGGAATATGCCAGTCTTTTATCAGTGCCAACGATAAGCGCAAAAAGGCTTTTGGGTCCTTTACTTGAGGGTTGGGCTTTTTGGGCGGGTGTCTGGGAGGAAGTCTTTTTGATTTTGAATGAGCGGCAAGCAGCTAGTGCGAGTCGTGGCTGTAAAACAAAAGGGCAATAAAGTGTTCCTGTTCTACTGAAATTGCGTGGCACAGACCTTTCTATGGATTGAAATGCTTTAATGTGATTACGGTTATAGTTGTACTTTATTCATCCCTAATCTCTGCCATTGCAAACAAGAAAAGCTAAACTAGATAAAATAGGGCGATGTAATACAATGCACAATTAGACATTATGGTGAAACATTTTAACCAGTTTAAACATTTTAACCAGTTAAGCCCCAAGCCTGTTTTTCAGGTCTCAGGTTTGAAAAGGACATTCCCAGAACAATTGACTATATCTTCACTTCTAAAAATGGTTACATGAATAATCTTTTTTCTCAAAGCAATGGATGTAGAAAAGGTCAGAATCAATATAGATGTTTTTGAAGTAAATTCAGATTGAACATAGTAAAAAAATGTAAATGATAGTGTCCGTGCAAAAAATAAACCATTACTTATTGTGAAACCCTTGAATGATGGGATAGTAGACTAAAAGCTTTAGGAATCCAAACTATAACATATAATAAGTACCCTGTATCAAGATTGATGCAAAACAAGTATTTTCAAGGCACACCTTTATATGATCATTATAGTTATACAAAATAAGAGAATAACAGAATAACAGGTATGAAATCATTCCAACTCATACTACAGTTTAAAAAGAGTGATTTGTAAAATATGCATAAAGGAAAAGTAAATCTGTTCAGTTCTGTTTCACATGGGTGTTGTTGAGATGTATCCATAGATTTAGTCCCTAATGTTGCTCTCAAAGTGCACCAGATTGATGCTTTTATCGTCAACATTTTAAAAAAAAATCTTCCCGGGGGAGCATGCCCCCGGACCCCCCTAGAGGAGGTTAGGTCCCCCGCCCGCCGACACCCCCCGTCAAATTGTCCAACCCACATTGAGGATGCTTCCTACACCCATGCCTGAAACACAGTTTCGTGACTATTGTTGTGTTTTGCCCCCACGGGCAGGGGCATGGGGTTTAACAGGTTTTAAAGTATCCAATGTGTTCGTGATTTTTTATGTATTTTCCTTTAGAATGGCAGGAAATTAGTATTCAAATTTGTATTGAATTTTTGGTCCCCCCCAATATTGACCCCATGAATACGGCCCTGACTGGGCCTATCTGTCTATCTACCTGTCTGTCTGTCTACCTGTCTGTCTGTCTGTCTGTCTGTCTGCCTGTCTGTCTGTCTGTCTGTCTGTCTGTCTGTCTGTCTGTCTGTCTGTCTGTCTGTCTGTCTGCCTGCCTGCCTGCCTGCCTGCCTGCCTGCCTGCCTGCCTGCCTGCCTGCCTCCCTGCCTGCCTGCCTACAATGACAATGACAAGGTTTTGTCATTGTATTGCTCTTTACCGGTACCTGCAGAGTACAGGACTTTACATTGTACTTACAATTTTACATTGTAACTTTGACCCACTTGACTGAATACACAACAAACATGATGATGATGATGATAAACAATGAATCTAACGTTCCGCTGTTCATTATAAATAAAAAAAACAGCATTAAACAAACCATCATGCTCTTACTTTGAAATCATGCGGAAATGTCGTCATCAGCGGGCCATCATATGGTTTACGAAAATTACCGAGTGACACGAGTAGATTTTAGCCGAGACCGGGGGAAAATATGTCTCAAAATTCCGTGTGTGTAAAAAGACGATCCACAAGCAGAAATGTGAGATCCACGAGCAGAGATTTGAGATCCGCAAGCGCATTTTTGGTCGGCAAATACAAAATGGATTCACAAATGCCTGATCGAAACTTGTAAATGTTAAAGAGATAATCACAGATCTTTTTTTTATTTGTGAAAATATTTAGCGTATTTGCAGATCCGTTTTACACTTGCAAATTTATTTGTGAGTTTGCAAATCTTTTAAATGCATTTGTGGATGGTGTTTTACATTTACAAATCACATATTTACACACAAATTATTTTTATGTTCACACAAATAATTATGAGACATATCTATTTGTTGAAGACTAGCATATTATTCAGCTTGCTAGCATTAGCTTACTTAAAAGAATATGTTATATATTTATAGACTGTAATTGATTATGTTTTTTTCACATACCGGTGCATAGAAATGTTAGAACCACTCCCTTCACTTCGGTTCACACAGTTGTAGGCAACACAAGAAGGCATTTTATAATATCTTGCTGCAAAGACAAAGAAATGTGGATTGCCGCCACAGGAGATGTTGGAAAGAGAGGCTGAATTTAGTACAACCCAGACCTAAATCCCCCGCGCCCCTCCCCCTTCACACGCGGTCACGTTCAGTGTTCACTGTCACGTCACTGAGGCTAAAGAGACAACGCTTTATACAGTCTATGCTAACAACCGACAAGTTTGCTCCAAAAGGTAAGAGACGAAAACATATTTATTTTCTAACCTGCCTCCTTAATGTCTGTATGTAATGTAACATGTTCTCATATAAAAGAGTAAAATAAGCCAAACCACTCATTAGCAACCACTACTGTGGCTAAGCTAATGTTGGGTGTTTGCACAGTAATTTTCCATACTTTTCATAGTTAACCAAAATGCTAGAAATGTATGCATGCCAGCAGTTCTGCAATGTTAACTCTGTATGCATTAGCTAACTTTCTAGAAACCAGACTTTGCATTTATAATTCGTTTTATATATATATATTTGTATCTATGATTTGTATTTAAAATTTATAAATGTGAGATGAAAAAACTAAAAATGACATGTCTTTTTCACAACTAATTTCCAATGCAATGTCCCTACCATTGTAAATGATGATGCATACAGAATCTTCAAGAACACATATTATTTTAAAGAGGCGTGAAGAGCTAATCATTTGTACTTTATTTATAGATGGCAGAAATAGCAGATCGACATCCAGAGAGGAAATCCTGAAGGAAAGTGGGCCTCCCGCCATACTTGGACAAGGTGCTGTATAGTTTTTCTAAGAATTTTTATTCATTTTGTTTCAGTAATTTTTTGATTGCATACCCTTTAGTTTCATATGGCAAAAACAAATATATTGTACCTTATTTTTACATTTGATAAGTGAAATCAGTTGATTGTGACCTTATCACAAAAAGTCAGTGACTTGATACATCCTGCTTTGTAATAATGCATGAAATCGTCATGCATTATTTAATGTAATATTAATATATAATCTTAATCCTTATAAAGTTTCATCATGATTCTATATACAAGTATAGAGTTATATGTAATATAATATACAAATTAAACTTGTGTAGTCTTAAAAATATGATGAAAATGATATGACAACTCAGGCTACATGTACCGCCTTTTTCTAAAAGATGATCACCAGTAACCACTTTTTTTTCCTTTTTCAATATATTTTATTCTATCTAGGTCCCAATGTGTGGACAATAGGGAGCAGCTACGTTAGACGTGGGGAAGAAAGAGCCAGACACACCATGGGAAGCAACCTGGGTCTCAATTGCCGTGTGTGGTGGTTTGGCAAGGGTGGTCTGAGGTGGAGGAACCTTCTTCCCTTTTTCTATCAGCCCTTGAGAGGAAGAACAGTCCCGGATGTCTTGCTCATCCACTGTGGCGGCAACGACCTTGGCAACATCAAAGGTGTGGAGCTTGTCACAGCGATGAAGCAGGACCTGCTTTCCCTCAGTGACAACTTCTCAGAGATGAAGATAATTCTATCTTCTATCAATGAGAGATGTCACTGGAGGAAAGCCAATCCGGGAAAGCTGAACAAGGCCAGAATGTGGGTGAACAGAGAGATGGGTAAATTTGTTAGTGGTTTGGGTGGAGAGAGTGTAAGGCATCCTTGCATTAAGTTTGACTGCCCTGGCATATTTCTAAGAGATGGAGTTCATTTCACCAATTTGGGAAATTATATGTTTTTAAGTAACTTTAAACAGTCCCTTGAGGCTACAATCTAAAGTGGTTCTGCATTTTGGATTCTAGCCTCAACAGGATATGTATATTTAACAAGAATAACTTTTAAATTTGACAGGGCAGTCCTCCTTGTAAGGATGTCTTCACTTACTCACACTATTTTTTTTAAATGTGTAATTTAATTAAATTGTTCACTCACATTCTGTGTTCTTCCTCTCTCTTAAACTTTAGTCCCCTTGTCTTTTTCTCTCTTTCCCTCACTCATCTTAGTCCCCTTGTCTTTTTCTCTCTTTCCCTCACTCATCTTAGTCCCCCTGTTTTGTTTCTCTCTTTCCCTCACTCATCTTCCCCAGCCTCACCGGCCTCACCCAGCTGTGGTGTGTCTGTTCTCTTTCTTCTCGATTTTGGATGCTGCCCAGGAGGAAGCGCAGCCACTTCAAGACACTGGTATGGGCCTACGTGCTGACGACACAACCGTCATCGGCCAGATCACAGACGGCGTACAGAGAGGAGGTCGAAAACCTGACATCTTGGTGCCAGGATAACAACCTCCATCTCAACGTCAGCAAAACCAAGGAGCTGATTGTGGATTGCAGGAATCAGCAGAGAGAGGGACACGCCCCCATCGCCATCAATGGGACTACGGTAGAGAGAGTCAGCAGCTTCAGGTTCCTCAGTGTCCATCACGGACACGGCTGCATCACGGCCTGTTACGGCAGCTGCACCGCCCTCAATCGTAAGGCTTTCCAAAGGGTGGTGAAAACTGCACAGAACATCACCAGGGCGGAGCTGCCATCCATGGAGGACCTTTACTCTCAGCGGCTCAGGAAGAAAGCCCTCAGTTTATGTTTATTTTAGAAATGTTTTGGCACATTTGTTCCAATTATGCTAATGGTATATTGCAGGATATTTAAGTCTCCCATGTACTTTTTAAATTAATAATAGTATGTTCATCTTGATGTTTAACTTGTAATATTGTAATCATCTTAGTTAGAAATGCTGTTTCCACCCCATCCTCTGCTGCTGAATGATTTTATATATTGTTACTTAAAGGGGACCTATCATGCAAAATGCACCTTTGTACGTCTTTTATACATGATTATGTGTCCCCGGTGTTCCAGGGAACTCACCAAGTGTCAGAAAACACAACCCTCTCTATTTTCCTCCTTCGCCAAATCTCTAAAAAAGGGGATGCAACGGATCTGAAAAAAATGGATCCACATTCCGACACTTTTGTACGTCACAAAGACGTACTCCGCTTATTGGTCAACTCTCCACCTATCAGGGGAATGAGCCACGGCCACGTGCATTGCCAAACCTCTCATTCGCATATAGGCTATCGGCAGGCTACCCCAGTCACATCTGTGTTTTTGCCTGCTCTTGCCAGGATGTCTAAGCCAGTTAAACGTTGTGCTGTTGTTGGCTGCAAGACTCGGAACAGGGGACTGCATGCAATGCCATCAGTGCAAAAACAAAATAATCTGTGGCTCGACTTCATTTTCAAGGGACATGTGCCAGAAGACCCCGGCAGATTTCTGTGTGTGTGTTCCAAACATTTTACCACGGACATGTTTATGAACTTCTCTCAAGTCCAACACGGATATGCCTCCAAACTAATGCTACACCCGGGATCAATACCAACCATCCGGGACCAGGCCAGTGAGGACACATCCAATTTTGAAGCTGTACGTTTTTATTTAGCGGTGTTTTTCCTGATAAAGCTATCTCTAGCTTGTAGTATGTAGCATGTAGCATGTAGCTTCGCCGTATCAATGTCGCCTCAAACCCAAATAGTAATCGGTTAGGTGTTTATATGTTTTTGTAACATTTTATTTTGTACGCTCCGCAGTCTTTGCTTTGTCTTTTATTTTAATTATCAGGCATTTGCGAACATGTTCAGACTGCCGTAATGGCGATCTGTGTGAAGGCTGTAAAGCCACACCCTAGCCGATAACACAAGTATTTATTCTCCTATGTATTAGTATTTTGTATCCTCTAAAATCATATTGAGTAAGTTATAATAACAAACGTAATCTTCTGTAGGTAAGTGCCGTTTTTTCCAGCGTTATGTAAAAGCTTTTGTGATTGTAGTCTGTAAGAACGATCAGATATCATCGACCTGTAAGCTACGCTACGCTAATGAGACATGCCGTTTTTTGCAGCGTTATATGTAAAAGCTTTTGTGATTGTAGTCTGTAAGAACGATCAGATATCATCGATCTGTAAGCTACGCTAATGAGACATGCCGTTTTTTGCAGCGTTATATGTAAAAGCTTTTGTGATTGTAGTCTGTAGGAACGATCAGATATCATCGACCTGTAAGCTAAGCTACGCTAAGCTAATGAGACATGCCGTTTTTTGCAGCGTTATATGTAAAAGCTTTTGTATGTTTACTTGTTTGCGCACATGAATATAAATGGGGGTGTGTTAGGATACAACACTGTATGTATGTATGCGAGGGGACTCACACCACGAGTAAAACGGAGCTAAAGCCCTGGTATGTTGTTGTTGACGACATGCATATACTAATCTAAACCACTTTTTTTGTTGTGCTTTTTTTAACATTGCACAGGCTACGTGGCCAACTTGATGGACCTCATCTTCGACCAAGTCCTTGTGGACACTGCACCATTATGAGCAACCTGACAGGGAGGAGGTCATCGCCGGGTATGCTACACGGTTCAATTTGGCTGCTGTCTGAACCTAACATAGACATTTCACGGATCAGAGGACAACGCAGGCCGGAATCACCACTCTGATCCTGTGTCCAAGGAAGCCCCAGCACCAGCTCACAAACCTCCTGTTTTTTATGGGTTCAAATAACCGTTGGTTTTGACAATAAAGTTCCGAGTTATCAAGTGTGTCGTGATTATTCATGTTTGGATGGGTAAAGAATATTCTGATTTCAAAAGCATAAGGTTGTGTGTGGACTTTTTTTGTCGTACACATGGGTGTGTTATGCCATTGCTGTGTTGTATATAATATAATAGTACATGTACAATGACAGAATGAAAGATTGCATAAAGCCATATACACCAGTATTTATTTCCATGAACAATATTAACATTCGTTTTACAATTTCAGTCAAAACAAACAAACCACTCAGTGCTCTATTTGCCTCAACTGTAGTCCACCATGTTCAGCTCTGTAAATATTCAATGCATTCTGCAGGGAGAACACATTTAGGCACACAGGCTCCAATCCAGGATGGTCCACCATACAGGTTACAGAGTCCTCATGTTCCTGCATCCGTCTTGACACCTAGTGTGATAAACATATATTGAATGACATGTGAAAAATGTATTTTCTAAACAGACAACTTAGTGAAGCTAATGTTACCTGTGGTATCTCCATGCAGCACATGCTCCGGTTCAGAAGGCATCGTGGCGCAAGTTGCACATATACCCCTGTAGAAAGAAGTCAATAACTGAGCTTTTAAAACACATGAAACACACATTGCTGACAACTGAGGTGTTGGAGTTATACTTTTTATCACCCTAAGTTATTGAACTTGTTGTTGCACGATGTTGGAAGAAAAGGACTGTAAACTATTAAACGCAATGAGGCCATTGTATATATGCTGAAAATATGAATGTCTCCCTTTATAAATATATATATATGTATCGCTGTTTTTGCGTTACAAACTCTAAGTTACAAACTGTACACATTGCATTCTTGCTAATTAGCCAAAGTATGAACGGAATAAGTAGCAAGCATCGTAACAGAGTAAAAATAAATAGGGACAACAGCTTGTCAACTAACCATTCAGAAACGTCCTGCTGCAACCGAGATGTTTGCACCTCCACCAAAACCTCCGCTGCTTCAGTTTCTGGATCAAATTGATAATATGCTTGAACACATGCATTGCTCTGAGATGACATGTTTATTCCACACTCGTAATCACAGCAAGCATGGTAACGTGACTCCTGCCGACTCATGCCCCCCTCTTCTGCAGGGGGGCGTGGTCAGCTGCTGCTCAGAATTTTCATAGGCAGGTTTGGAATAAAGCGAAAATGAGCGAAACGAGGCATGGCTAAAAAATGATCTGTTTGGTATTTTGAAAAATAAAATGTATAAATATACCTTATATAGGTATGGTCATACACTATATCATTTAAATATAGCATGATAGGTCTCCTTTAAAGTGCTTGTCTTTGATATTATAATGGTTACACCAGAAAGTCACTCTTTGTGAGATTTATTTGTTCACATTTTTCCCAGCCACAAGATGATTTCATTCATTGGAGGCCTCAAAGCTGGGTGAAGGTATTGATGCACGGATCAATGCAATCCTTTACAACAGCATTCCACTATGGTTGGGGATGTCTGTAAAAAAAGGAGAAATAATTTTAAACCAAATAAGTGTCGCAATATAAGGAAACAAACTGACAAAAACATCAATTAGATCAGAATACATTTACATTGTTACAGCAGAAAAGAGCCAAAGACAGCCTAATGTTACTTAAAGTATGCATAAAAAAAGTATTAAAGATTCGAAACAAGAAATTATAATTTTAAAAAAATACATATTTCCCAAAATACACATCCTGTAACAGTTTGGAGGATTTAGCAGCCTGGTATATTACACAGTTTTAGCGGCATATATATATATTTATATATATATATATATACACATGGTTGGTATTTAACAACAAGGGTTGTTGTAGTGTGTGATATTGGTATTTATGGGAACATTTTACACCTTTCCTTCAAGTATTATACATTTTAGTTACTTGTGGGCTACTTAACATGAACAATCACAGTTACTATCCTTTTACTCCATCACATTTCAAAAAGAAATAGGCTATTGTTATTTTAACTCCACCACAGTAATCCATCATCAGCTTTACTTTTTAGATAAAGTTTTATCTCAAAATTGATCATAACAGGCTTCAACATATACATTTTTATATATTACCAAGTGGTTTCATGTACAACCCACACAAGTATCATGCTAAATGAAGCTCTGTTGCTTGGATATCACTAGATCCTGATGTCAGCGTAATATAAAAGTACATAACTGATGTGATTGATGTGATTGATGTGTAAGTTAGCATCATTTACTAGCTAGCCGCTAGCTGCTAACTGCCGCCTCGTTAATATAAATCCAGTACCATGCTGTCATGAACGCGCGGTGCTGTTACGTGTACGCAAATTCATGTGCTTAATGTGAACGAGCCTTTTGGGCGGCGTGGTTAAAGAGAAATGGAAACACTTTTCAAACTGCTTTCCATGCGACAATATTCCCATTAGGAAATGTATTTATCTAGTCTATTTCCAATGTAAACGATCGAGATATGCAAATAAAAAATTTTTAATACGCGCCTAATGACCTTGGGCGCTTCCATCGATCCAGGACTTTCCCAGTGACGTCACTGTGTGGGTACGGCTTCCTGGGCCAAAGCTCAATACAGCTGCAAACAACATGGTGTGCAATGCACCAGTGGTTTCCAACCAAAGAAAACGGTCGTCGTCAGGAGCGTATTGTATTGCCCCAGGCTTCACAAATGGTTTTTATACAAAGAAGGAAGAAGTACATTTCCATAGGCTGCCACTAAAGGATGAGAAGCTGCTCAAAGCATGGGTTAGCACTAACTATGCACGTACTATGTGGCCTAACTTAAATCCCAAAGCATTAAACTACATTTGGCCGAGTTCAAAGTGAATACAAAAATATATCCTCTACATCGGTGACGATTTATTCATATTCTATGTACCCATCTATGTTTACCTTTAGCTAGTGGCTAAGCTAGTGGGACGCTACGGAGCCCAGCTATCCGCCCTCTGAAGCTTTTAGGGCCGACAGGGGGAGGAGAATGTCCCACTAACGCTGTGTGTGTTTCACATTAGCGGGACGCTATGGAGCTCAGGTATCCGCCCTCTGAAGCTTTTAGGGCCGACAGGGGGAGGAGAATAGAGAACCGCAGTGACGCGTCCTAAAACCCGGATGTAAACTCCTTCCGGTTCCTTCGTCAAAAACGCAATGCAATTTCTCCATAGGATTTTGGAAAATAGCTCGAAATAAGGTCTGTGGTTGACACACATTTAAGAGACAGATCACGTTTTGTTCAGCCGGATAATCTCCACATGTCTCCCCTACTTTTATAATTTTTGAATCATAAATCTAGTCACCAAAAGCGAAATGCTAACGTTATGCTATAAACGAACTACAAGCCAGTACAGCAGCACGGTCGCACGACTTCAACGTTACGCCAATTTAAGATCGTTTCAACTGACTTGCACTGAAACTGCACTTTGAACACTTTAAATATATTAACATTTTAAACTGTATACCACGTTTATCTAGGCCCGTTTTGTTTTATGTATACATGTCACACTGTGGGAAACGATATTTCGATATTTCTGGATGGATAACACATGTATAATTTTTGACAATAAAGCTGACTTTGACTTTCACGTGCTTGCATATTTTAACAAAGCTTTTCATTTTAGCCACACTAAATTTAACTAGAAGTCATGGCTCTGTCAATTACCAGTCTGATATCGTTTTACAAAGATGACAAGAAGAGTGTAGATAGGAGAGAACCACTACAAGTCAGGACACTCAGTAAAACAGTGCAGCCTAGATGAAGGTGTGCTTACCGGTGTTGTCAGGGCTAGCATGAGGGACAAGGTTTATAGTGTCGGTGAGTAGTGATAGCAAGAGTACCGTTAACCTAGAGTTCATTAATTCCCATCAACAAATCCATTTTATGTGTCACATGAAATCTTTATTAGGCAAGGCAAGTTTATTTATATAGCACTTTTCAACACAAGGCAATTCAAAGTGCTTTACAAAAAATGAAAGACATTTAAGAAAATGGCATTTAAAATCAGTCATTAAAAAGAAAAGCTAATAAAATAAACATTAAAAGAAAAAATACATGGATAAAAGTTACAGTGCAGTCTAAGATATTAATGTATCAATTAAAAGCAGCGGCAAAAATAAAAGTCTTCAGCCTGGATTAAAAAGTAGTCAGAGTTGCAGCGGACCTGCAGGTTTCTGGGAGTTTGTTCCAGATATTTGGAGCATAATAACTGAACGCTGCTTTACCATGTTTAGTTCTGACTCTGGGGACAGAAAGCTGACCAGTCCCTGAAGACCTGAGAGATCTGGATGGTTCATAATTTAGCAGGAGGTCTGAAATGTATTTTGGGCCTAAACCATTCAAAGCTTTATAAACCAGCAGCAGTATTTTGAAATCTATTCTTTGACACACAGGAAGCCAGTGTAAAGACTTCAGAACAGGAGTGATGTGATCCACTTTCTTAGTGTTAGTGAGGACTCGAGCAGCAGCGTTCTGAATCAGCTGCTGCTTCCTAATAGATTTTTTAGTGAGACCTGTGAAGACACCATTGCAGTAGTCCAGTCTACTGAAGATAAAAGCATGGACAAGTGTTTCCAAATCCTGCTGTGACATTAGTCTTTTAATCCTAGATATGTTCTTTAGGTGATAGTAGGCTGATTTAGTAACTGTTTTAAGGTGGCTGTTGAAACTCAGGTCAGAGTCCATGACTACACCTAGATTGCTGGCTTTATCTGTTGTTTTGAACATTGCAGACTGAAGCTCAGCGTTAACTTTTATACGTTCTGCCTTGGCTCCAAAAACCATTACCTCAGTTTTATCTTTGTTTAATTGAAGAAAGTTCTGACACATCCAGTCATTGATTTGTTCAATGCACTTACTCAGTGTTTGAATTGGAGCATAGTCTCCTGGTGAAATTGTTACGTAAATTTGTGTGTCATCCGCATAGCTATGGTAACTTATTTTGTTGTTCTTCATTATCTGAGCCAGTGGTAGCATGTAGACGTTAAAGAGAAGAGGCCCCAAGATTACAAATATTACACACTAGAAAACACAGAAATATCCATGAAATAAACATACAGTAGGCTCTAAACAATTAAAGGGATAATTGGGAAGGCATTACAAATGTAAATATATTTTAAATAATAAAACAATCCCACCACCACAGGTATCTACAGGAGAAGAGGTAATTCTCTCCACAAAATGTGAATGCCCACGTGGAGAATGGAAATGCAGTCATGCGGCTGCATTAGCCATCTTTGCCATCCACAATTTCAGCTGCACTGTCAGTGGAAGAAGCCAAAGCAGCTACACGTACACATTCAGTGGAGGAGCTATTTCCTCCAACCAATAACTAATTTAACCCGCTGACAAGAGAGCCCACCTCCGAAGATCGTGACTGGCTGAGGGGCAGACTCGGGGGCAGGTTCTCAGGAATGTATTGGCTTCTCTCCCCCGAGCCAGAAGAGGAACACTACAGCTTGGAAACACTTACTGTTCCTGAAATTCTCAAATCTGTTGGGCATCAGGGACCTGAGGCAATTGTGGCAAGCATTTACATTTACTCGCCCTTGCAATGTTGTGGTTGTTAGAGTGTTAAGGTTTCCTGTCAGCTCGTCTGTTGGGAAGATATAAAATATTAGTTTCATGGAAGTCACACCGTCACATATAAGAGCATTAAGACATACAGTACATAGGCTAAAACAAAACATCTAAAGATATAACCTTGCACTTTGTCTCGTGAACATTTTCACTATTTTGACATTTTTATAGATGAAAATTGAACTAAAGAAATAAATTGTAGATTAATCCATATTGAAAATAGGTGTCAGCTGCTAGACTAATTATAATAGTTATATTTCTTAATTAATTAAGATAAGATATTACTGTATTGATCCCAATTTGGGAAATGTTTGTTGCAGCAGCATAACAACAAAAACAAAATACAAGTTATTATATATACAAAAGTATGTGAGGGATGGAATATTAAATTGAATATAAATGTACATGTGATTTTACGTCCAAGAGAAGCTATGGAGCAGAGTTCTCTGCCAGCCAGAGGTGATTTGTTATTAGTTCAATATGTGACTCCCCTAATGGCAGCGGCCTGGTCCCGGAATTCCCCACCCGGCCGGCGGATAATTAATTTTCTTTTGGCGAGTAATATCATATACAATAAATATTACGATCAATATCCATTATAAAATGAATAAACTACCGAAATATTATAGCTGTAATGGTGTTTCCTTTCCCCTTTAAAGTTGCGCATGCTCTATGAGTGCACAACTCAAAAGTTGGGCCATTTTGTCATCATGCGCCATTGAGCAACTCTCATTGGAATGAATGAGGCCCTGCCTCCCACGCTGTATCCAGTTCTTATTATACATCCATGGATACAACCCCTGAATTGAGACCCTGGGCCCTTCTAACTTCGGTTAAATGGATTCCTTGCGTCCCTCACTTGCGTCGTTTCCCTGTGACTATAGTCCCTCTCACCAGGGAAGCATGGAGAGACGCAAGGAAACCACGAGAAGCAGGGAAATGATTTTTAAGAGCAATGGGACGTCCTTTCCTCCGGCGTCACGTGAAGCGATGTCCGTTTGTGATGACGCTGCACAGCTGATCTCTGACAGCAGCTCTGTCTCCGTTGTTTTCACAAACACCCCCGCCTCTGTTAGTACACATTTACTGACACAAACATTTGTATCATCTGTTGTAGACCCAAATAAATAAAATACAATAAGAACTCATTCTCAAAAAAAGATAAACGCCATTCTTAAAATGTATAAACGAACAATAGTTTGATTAATATTGATTAGAGTGCACAATAGAAATAAAATAATTGAGAGAAGAAAAAGAGATATGTTATCTATCAAAACCCAGTTAGATTAACATTCATTGGATTGCACACTTTGTTTGTTTGTTTGTTTGTTTGGATATGTAGCACATTAATATTTTAAATAGCACTTAATGACTGACTGAATGGAAATGACAATAAATGAAAATGTAAAACGAAAAAAGCGATCATGAAAATGTTTCCAAAAAATGAAAAAAATGATTTTTGACCACTTTGTTGTTCAGATATATCACATATTTGTAACTAAATGATACATGAATTGAAACAAAACACGGTATAAACTGAGGAGTGACTCCCGTGAGGTTCATGTATTTTCTTCACTCTGCTCTCATGTCAAGAAGCATCAGATCAGTGAATGCGCTGCGTCGTCCAATCAGTGAGCGATACACAGTAAGGGGCTGGGCGAGTGTCTGAGGATTTCATCGGAGGATGGTCTGGTGGTTCCTCGGTTATAGCTCCTCCATTATCGCTCCTCGCTCCTCCGGCAAAAATAAGGCCATTGGGACGCTACTCAAGATGGCGCAGACAAATCAACTTCCTGTGAGACCGAGACCGAGGAGCGAGGAAATGAAAAATAAGAGAAGTGAGAAGGGCCCTATAAATGGGATGATGTTTGTCACATAAGGCTGATTTATTGTTCCCAGTAGGTGTCGCTGTGACTATGACTCAATATTAACCTATAAAATCCTTCAGCTCTGGAACTAAGCACAAGGAATTTGGAGCATATTGGAGATTTCTCTATACAGGGTTGCCAACTCTCACGCATCTGGCGTGTGACACACTCTCAATCTCACGCTCTCACGCTGCCCAAACTATTCTCATCCCAAAAACAAGATGAACCGGCGATCGTTTTTGGTTGGTTATTTACAATGTTGAGTTGACAGCTGCTCAAGCAGATAAATTGCTTATCGCGACAGGCCTATGCACAGAATAAAACAGTGGAAACAAACATGTGTTTGTTTGACTTTCATTAGTGAATGTGCCCTTTATAATCTGTGTCCAATATTGTGTATTTGTATATATTGTATATATATATATATCCTATATAAATGCTAAGGTCCCGCTACTGGCATGATAGCAGTAATTTAGTGTGCATGTGTAATTAAACCCATGATATCAAAATCTCACTCCAGCCAGGTACCCAACGTTGGCAACCCTGATAATAACCACTTGGTGTTTAATGGTGAGTGTTTCAACGGGTGTTCCATGTAATAAAAAACTTTTAATAATTTGTTATAATTACTGTCGTAAGAAGGCAGGTCCAGTGACCAAATTAGATTGGATTAAATCTGTAGGAGTGTGTTAAAGAGTCTGAAAATACATGTTATACACGTGCAATTTACAATTGTTTTTTCTATTTGAATAGACAACGCTTCAGAATGGTCTATTAATTAATGATACATACTAATACTATGCATTATACTAAATACATTTAGCACAGTTTTCCACCCAAATCAGCAGTAAAAATGCGGGAGGCGCCGAAAAGCGACTAATTTGCATGCACGGACAAATGTAAAACTAACGCCGCACCTTTACTGCGGTCAAGCCAGCCTCCACTCGGGAAAACCTAGTCAAGCCAGCCCGCACGTGATATTGCGGTGCGCGAATATCCTATGCATTACGGTAGAATACTGGAAACACTGCCTCTGTGTTTAGATGAGAATAAAACAAAAACTGTCCAGTATCAAAGACTCATTTCACGTCAGGGTCATAGCAGGACATCCCATCTAGTCACTTAGAAAAAATCAGGACATTCTGATGTAGAGTTTCAAAATAAAAGACCTTTGAAATTACATTACATTACATTGCATTTAGCTGACGCTTTTGTCCAAAGCTACTTACAATAAGTACATACGACCAGGAAGACACAGCCCAGAAGAAAAACAGAATCATATAAGTACATCAGGTTTCATAGAGCCAAACATTTCAAGTGCTACTCAGCTGGCTATAGATAAGCCAGTCCTATGTTAGTATATAAGTGCCTTGTTAGTAATTCTATCGCTCGAAGTGGAGTCGAAAGAGATGAGTTTTCAGTCTGCGCCGGAAGATGTGCAGGCTTTCTGCCGTCCTGATGTCAATAGGCGCATTCACACTGCGGTACTTTTCCCACAAAGGTTCATGCGAACTTAGTTCAGTGAACTCTTTTATCGCGTTCACACCAAAAAGAGCCGGTACTAAATATAGCTCTTTTCTCACAAAAGAGCCGCTCGTAAGTCCCTGCTAGAGAGCAGGGACTTTCGAGCGGCTCTTTTGTGAGAAAAGAGCTATATTTCTGATTGGCTGGGCGGATTGCAAACCACGCCCCGTAAAACTTCCAAAAAGTTTTGTGAAGCCGCCATTTTATTATCCTCGCATTAGCATTATTAGCATTAGCATTAGCCCAGCGCAGAAACGCAGAGAGACTAACTTATGGCAACACAAAATAAAACATGGGAGCGGTGGAGATGAGGAGGTGTCGGCGTTCTGGCGATTTACTCGGAAGGCTTCAGTAGAAGCTGCTGGGAGTCCCAGCAACTTCTACTGAAGTCCTCTTAC